>VZSG01001584.1:4834-26386 GCA_013398315.1 Nothoprocta pentlandii | reverse complement strand
ATTTGTAATTATTAGGAAAATCAGTAACTTAACTAGTTTTCATTACAATGAAAGTGTTTCATAAAAATTGCACATAACAACTTTTTTTGGGTACAACTTGGTAATATGGGTAAACAGGGTAATATGAAATTGCAATAGTGTTCCAAGTACCACAATGAACTTATTTATATATAAATATATATATTGATTGAACACTGTTATAGTAGACAAATGATTCTTGATGTTCAAATGAAGTGTTCTGTGTAGATACTTCCTATGATTATCCTTCAGTTAGAGAAAGAAAGCCACCCTTTTATCAAAATGGGTCATCTTGTACAAAGCTATCATCATCCCCGTTCCACTGACCTAATTGTATGTTGATCCCGGAACCGTAAGCAGTTCAGATGTCCATTAAGTTGTAAGAAAAGGGAACTGTAATGCAGGAGCAATAGATCTGTGTTCCTCCATGCTGTTGTCTGATTTGTGGTCTGAATGAGCATTAATTCTGTAACAGCAGTAATTCGTGGCAACATTATTGTAAATGCTAGTCCCTTCTGTGACCTTGGATAACTTGTCTATAAAATGCTATAATTTATAGCATAAAATTCAGTTCCCTCAAGTTTCTAGAAAGTCTGGATTTCATTTATTCTACATGGTCTAGAACCTAAACCTTGCCTGTCCTAGGGCTAATATTACTCTTCTGGTGGAGTTGACATCGAAACTTCAGCAAGAACAAAATTTAAGTAAGGTGCTAGAAATAAGGCAAGAATATACAATGTATATGTGTTGTACAGTGTACAGTGGCATTAGTGTTAATTCCATACCTCCTGAAGGAAGGTCTTCAGATAGTTAGCAAATATTTTTAAATGCTTTGAAGATAGAAAGTGCAAAACATTTTTCAGTTTTTCAATGTTTGCAGTGCAAACAAGTCTTTTGGGGATATTTATGAACAGGTTCTGTACTAGCTTTTCTATGTGGACAGGTTTATAAAATGGATAAATTAACCTGTGACAGGATATTAGCAATATCATAAATAGTGATACATATGCAAAACACAGAAAACTACTACTAAAAATGTGTATGGGCACACATGTCAATATAAACTTTTATTGTTTTTCCTGTACTTTGCCACATAGTTGGCTTGAGCTGTTATTTACTAAAATGTCAGTGATAGACATGTTTTGTTTTAATATGAAGTTCTATTTTGCAGTTATTTTCTGTTTTTGAAGGACAGTGAAGTAAATTTTGAAGACACAACTACAAAAGTGAAGACTGTTTGAAAACATCTGACTGCTTGAAATTGGCTTTCGTTTGTCTTGGTAGGATGACTATCAAAATGTTAGAGCAATAGCAATAATTAGTTATCTCATAGCAAATGTTTTGAAAAGTTAAGCTTGGTGGTGATGTGAATTATTTGGATAAATACAATAATATGCAGTTACTCTGTGGGAAACCTAAATTACAAAGAACAAAGAGGCAAGATTGTGTCCCCGTCCTTCAAACTTTCAAACATTTCAAGAATTACAATGTGAATTCATAAGTCCCCAGGTGCAGAGCACTTTAGTTTTTGAAGTCCATGGGCAAATCAACTTTTAATTATTTCTGCATACATAATTTTTTTATTTCAATAATTTGAATTCTATAAATCAGTCTCATTAATACTTGGATCTGGGATTGTGTTTTGCTTCTATTGAAGCCAATGGCTAAATTGCTGTGGGAGCAAGACTGGGCCTGTAATTAAGTTAATGGGGTTGAGTGTTATTACACTGTTGAATTGGCCATTAATATCAACTAACCGGCCTTCCCCTTGGCTATATCTTTAACAGTGACTGTTATAAAGCAATATTAAATGCTGGTTTTATAATTCTTGATGAGGGAGTGAGAAAACAATTGAAAAATGATTCATAAGAGAAAATATTGGAATTTGAAATACAGTCAGAGGAATCATTACAATTCATTAATTCATATGTAAATAGTGGTGTTTTCTAGTGGAATTATAAAATGCAAGTGAAGTGAAATGGCTGTTTTTATTGAAGGCGTTTTGGCATTATCATCATTTGGAATTTAATTTGTTTACTGACTTACTGTGGGACTGATCCACGTGGAGAACTATTAACAAACTAGGGCTTTGACTCCTGTTTGTAAAGCAACATTTTTGGTTACCACGATAAAAGTGTTCAGAGAAGATGTGGAAAGAGATAGTCACCTAACAAAACAACAGTAAAGCTCTAAAGTAATGGCAGTAGAACAAACTACATAAATAGTAAACCAGTAGGAATGACATAAGACATGTGACATATTTTTGTTGTAACTGCTGCACTGATGGACTCTGGCAGAGAGCAAAGTTGAGTACTGCATGCAAAAACACCATTGTTTTGATACACGCTTAAGTTTACTTTAGACTTATATGCTACCTATTCCACATTGAGACTTGTGTCAGGGACAGCGTGTACAGGAGGGAGACTGGCCAAAACAAGAATTATCAGTGCTAAAGTAAGCAGGTCATGCCCTGGAATGCCCCAACAGGCCTGTGGAGCATGGGACATGAACTCTGCAAACTGTTGGATTTTTAAGTCCAACAACAGTATTTGGCTGCAAATGTGAGCTTGCAGTTGAGTTTTCACTGATAAGGAGAAGGTCATACTGATGAGCTATGCCCACAGTCTGCATGCATCTAGGAAAACAAAACCCAGAAACCTAAACCTTTTTTGCTAGTTATTACTACTTATTATCATTAGTTTGTTTTTCCAAATTTTTAAGATTGGATGAACACTAAATTGGGATGATTTGGAGTTGGAGACTGTACAGATAGATATAAGGTCGAAGTTCTTGTCCTGAAATGGTGTTACATAAGACAAGATGTTTTGCTTCCATACTGGAAATGGAAGACTGAAATATAAAGAAAAAACGGAAACAAAACAGAAAAGCTCACTGATATGTTTTAAGTTGGTTGGGCTAGGGGCAGCGGTGTGTGCATGCATGCACCTGTATGGCTTGTCTTTTAAACATGCATAAATCTTACCATTTGTAATGAAAAAGAAATACTCCAAATTTTCACATAACTGTATGTGTTCTGGGATATATGGTACATAAAATAATGAGCTGTATGAATCTATAAGAATCAATATAAATTATTTGGCTTTGAATTTAGCTCTTTAGTATTGTAAAATGCAATTGATCTCTGCATTGGTAAGGTCCTTCAAAATCCCATAGAAACTGTTTGATCTCTTTTGACTTCAGTGAGGGCTGGTTGAGATGCACACTGTGGGAAAAGTGATGATTTCTTAGATACTGAGAATATGGCATACTGCTTTCCTCTGGGTGCTATAGAGAGTGGATGCATCTCTTCAGAATCCCAGAAGTTGTTAATGATACAGATAAATACAGTGATTGAAGTATATCAAGACAATATCCCTATAATCCTAGTGCATGGTATCTTCTTTCTTGTAATGTAAAACCATGTTATAGAGACTGAATATTCAACAAATGCCATAAAACAGGTGGCCTGTTTGGTTTTTTGACTACGTAGCACAAGACTACTGAATGAATTTAAACATTTTACCTGAATTTCAATCTTCCTACCTCATTAAAAGTAACATTGAAAGCCATGTTCAATGCTTTTTTTTTTGTTTGTTTGTTTATTTGTTTTAGTATTAGATTTTGTTATAGCTAAAATGGTATGCACATTAAGTCAATGATGACATATTAGAACCTGGAATGGATAGAATGATTAAAATTTCTTCAGCAAATCAAATAATACAGGATCTTTGAAGAAACCCATGTTGCGTTGTTGTGAGGCTTTTTTTTTTTTTTCAAGTGTGATCCAGCTCCTATTTAGCTTGATGGAAATTTCCTTTTGACTCCAGTTTGAATTTTGGATCAGGATCTAACTATGTAATTGCTTGTATATTAATGTTACATTTCTGCTTTACAAACATGGCAATTTGTGGTGCTGCTTTTGCAATAAAATGTTAGATAGCGTCTTTGGTGTGTCTGGCTTCTAGCTCTATTTTCCATTAAGACTGTATTATTGAAGACAAATAGTTACATGTCAGTAATTAACTTTAGGAAATTTAGGACTTTAGGAAATTCTACTTAGCTGTTCTGTTAAATGTGTTCATTTTTCATGACAGTAGAGTTGGAATGGTTTTATGGAACAGAACTCAGCTTGAAACCTGAGTCTTTATGACCCTACTTAATTGTTCATACATCACTCATTCCTGAGCCGTTTGGAAAAGACAAGAGAAACTGGCAGAATGCAATTCATTAATTCTTTTATAACTTTCACAACTGATAATGTTGAAATCAGCTTCATTAGTCAATGTAAAACATTCCCAAAAAATACTGACATTAATTTGAAGTCACTTTTTTCATATACACGCAAGAATCATTGCTGACTTGTTAGTCAGTCCTTATAAAAACGCTTGTCATACTATGTTTGTTTTATCAGAAACATGACTGAGTGTACAAATGAGGTATGGAGAACCTGTGTCTCAGATAAGAATCAAATGATGCTGTGTGAATAAAGTATTTGTGTATTGACAGGGACTAAATAAAACAGGTGCCAATTTAAATGCTAAGTTCAATTTTACTGGCCAAAATGTCTGGAGATAAAGGTTAAACTGGGTTTCTTTCATTAATGGTGATATTTTTAGATCCAAACAAGCATTTAAATATAAGCACTGATTTCCACAAGTGGCAATGCTGCATGGCTTAGTGGCATTAAATTGTACAGTGATATTATAAGGCGATTTTTCAATTCTCTAATGTATTTTCAATACTGATTTTATACAGAACTCTGTAAGAGAAAAAAAGTACATAATCCTTTATTTTCATTCTGAGCTTTTCTATTTCCTAAGTTATGAATAATTTTTGTCAGAATTATATGTGTATTTATTGGTTTCATATGATGGATCAATAAGGGATTTACAAGTATGTGTTACAGATTTAATTAACTGTTTTTGTATCCTGTAATAGCTTTGGTGGATAGCAGTGCTATTTTAAGACAATAGCAAGCACTCTGCTTCTCTAAATCAGCTCCAGTTATTTTTAATCTGTGGAGGACCCAAATATATAGCATTTCTAAGTCACATGCCACAGCTGTTTTCAGAAGAGATGTTTTAATTTGGAAGAGCAAGATACTTTCCAGTGTGTTCATCAGCATGCCTGGTGTTCTGCAGTGTTAAGTGTTAGAGATTTAAGTTGATCAGTGATATCACGGAAAGTCCTATGACAACAGTATTGTCAGATCAAAACCCAAATATTTTTCTTTATTGCTTTTCCTTGGATCATATTGTATTTGTTTTGGAAGTGCATCTGCTACTTAGGAATCATAAAGCATAGAGTATCAATTGTTGCTGTGTTGAGCTTGTTTCGTATTACAGCAGGTTTAATGAAACAAATAGTAGTGTAAGTTTATTATTTATTATTGAAAGCTACTTTTGAAAGCCCCAAACCAGCAATTCCTAAATAATAATCCAGTTCTCTATTTATTGCAGGTTATCTAGAAGATTCTCATTGCCTCTGACAAACAAAGCGGATCTAGACCCTTCTGTTTAAGATTATGAAACAAAAGGAAGAATGTGTGTGGATTTAAAATTACTGTATTTATCAAGTTGTTGTGTGAGAAGTACTGGGGAAATAGTTTGCTCTATTGCTCGTTGCAAATCTACTGCAAATAGTCTCTGATGCAGCTGAGGAAAATGCAGACCCTCAAAAAGGAACACGGACCTGTTGAAACAAGTAGCAACGTGGACAAAATCATGGTACTGAAGTCTACTTTATCAGAAGTGTCTGAAGATTTGTCTACAAATGAAGACATACTACTTACTGAAGCAAATACTGGAAAAAGCAAATCTTCAGCTTGCCGGAGAAAGAGAGAATTCATTCCAGATGAAAAGAAAGATGCTATGTACTGGGAAAAAAGGCGGAAAAATAATGAAGCTGCCAAAAGATCTCGTGAAAAACGACGACTGAATGACCTTGTCTTAGAGAACAAATTAATTGCACTGGGAGAGGAGAATGCCACTTTGAAGGCAGAGCTGCTTTCGTTGAAGCTAAAGTTTGGTTTAATTAGTTCTGCAGCTTATGCCCAAGAGATACAGAAACTCAGTAGCTCGACAACTGTGTATTTCCAAGACTATCAAAGTTCCAAATCAAATATTAACTCATTTGCAGATGAGCATGAACCATCTATAGTTGGTAGCAGTTGTATTTCTGTCATCAAACATTCTCCTCAAAACTCTATGTCTGATGTGTCTGAAATAGCCTCAGCAGAGCATGCTCAACCAAATCATGTACAAAACAATTGCAGAAGTCCCCCAAATAAGTTCCAAATTATAAAACAGGAGCCTATGGAATTGGAGAGAGAATCAAGAGATGACAGAGGTTCATATAAGACATCCATATATCCAAATTATATGGGAACTTCCTTCAATGTGTATTCACATTCTCCTCCTCTCTTGCAAGTGAATAGGTCCTCCAGTAATTCCCCCAGAACTTCAGAAGCAGATGATGGTGTGGTTGGAAAGTCATCTGATGGAGAAGATGAGCAGCAGGTTCCTAAGGGTCCAATCCATTCCCCAGTCGAACATAAAAATGTTCACGCAACAGTTAAAGTTCCAGAAGTAAATTCTTCTGCTTTGCCTCACAAGCTTCGAATTAAAGCCAAAACCATGCAAGTTAAAGTGGAAACCATGGATAATGACTATGATGCCACACAAAAACTATCGTCACCTATTGATATGTCATCAAAAAGACATTTTGAGCTGGAAAAACATGGTGCACCAAGTCTGGTGCATTCTTCTCACACTCCTTTCTCAGTTCAAGTTACTAATATCCAAGACTGGTCCCTCAAACCAGAACTCTGGCATCAAAAGGAGCTCAATGTAAAAATTCAGAGTGGTTGCAAAACTGGAGTTGTTGAAATAAAAGACAATATCTACAATGTCTCTGAGTCAGAGAACTTGTATTTAAAGCAGGGGATAGCAAACTTGTCTGCAGAGGTTGCTTCACTTAAAAGACTTATAACTACACAACAAATCTCTGCATCAGACTCCAGTTAATTTACTACTGAAAAAAGGCTTACTGTTTTAAAGGATGTCATTTACAGTAGATCAATGTTTTGTATTATGCTGAATTTTCACTGGACTTGTGATGTCATTTCACTGTAATGTTCACATAATGTCTGATTGGTGTCTTTTTGTGCACAGATTATTATGAAGACTAGATTGTGTTATGATCACTATGCCTTGTGTATAGTCAAGTAGCCTGTACGAAGGCTGTATATAGTGAACTTTATTTTCCTTCTGTTGTTCTACAATAAAGTGTGCAAGTTACCAATTACAATAAAATATTGGTGACAAACACAGAACATGTACTCCAGTTCAATTGATTTTATGAACTTGTAAATATGTTGTTAATTAAACTGGCTTGTTTCTTACACTGTGCTTGATTTCACTTACATGTTTGTTTTTTACAGCCTAACTTAACCAAATTACAATTTACAACATACGTAACACTTCTGGCCATCTTTTTGTTAAGACCTGTTTTTGGAAGATGATTGAAATAAAGTGGATATTTATAAATGAATCAGTATCCAGTTTATAGCTTTAGCTTTCTTTAACTTATTTGTTTTTAACTTTAACTTTTGTTTGTTTTAACTTACTTATTTTGGCATTAGCCAAAAGCTACACAATATATAGCCCAATAACTGAAATATCAAGGAACTTTTCCTCCTTTCATCTCAGATGAGAGAGTGTTTTTTTTCCTGAATGTTTCCCAAACAGTGGGTTGTGTTTTGTAGCATTGTGTTTCAGATGAAGTAATGGCTTCATCTGAAGCATTGGTTTTAGGCATCTTCCATGTTTTAAGAACCCTGAAATGAATTCGCCAAGGGCAGTCCCTGCAGGACGGTCCTTGTGCAGGCATGGGAAAAAGTAACTCACGGGCTGTGCAAACACTTCTGCCCATCTTGTGTGCCCGGCCTCCTCGAACGAAAGAGTCAGAGCCATCAGTGCAGTGAGGATAAGGCTATTAGATCTGTAAACACGGAGCTCAACCTGGCAAAAATCTACATGTGGGGCAAGCAATTATAGCAGAGTTAGGAGTTACATTATTTCAGTTCTAGTGTGGGGCATAATGCAGTTTTAAGTGTGAAGTAAGGCTTGCCACGGGTTTGGCTTTGGTTTCAAGGGCATAGTTAACTGTGCCGGAATACCCTGGCTTGGGATAGGGAATTCATTAGAAATGGGACAATATGGGGGGAGCTCCGCAGTGCGGGCCACACTCTGCCCTTGCAGTCTGCACAGGTGGCAAGTTCTTTACTCCATGACTGGACCAGGCCTCGGTGTTCTTCCTCTTGGAGCAAAGCTTCGGAGCACGGAGGCTGGTCTGGCCGTATATCCCCTTGCCTTGGCTTACTGAAGGCTTTCCTTTGGAAATTACGCATATAAATGGAATGTAGATTCAGCAGACATCCTTTTCAAGAAATTTCTCCCTCTTTTTGAAGAACTAATTAGCAAACACACACTCCCTGAAAAATGTGGGTGGCTTTTTTTTTTTTTTTTTTAATTGCCATGATCTATAATAAGACATTTCCATAGACTTAAAACGCTTATTAAGAAAACAGGATAGAGTCAGTGATTTTTAATTTCATACTTGACTAGAGTGAGCGGAAGCTTATCAATTTATTTTGGGATGGAAGGGGACCTGAGTCACTTCTGATAGTCCCAAAGCTTGATCCAGCAGTCAAGGCAATGGCAAAGCTCCCTGATGTTAGCAAGACCAGGACTTGACTGTATATCTCTTCAGGAGCTGATGATTCACAGTCATATTCTGGGTGGACCTTGGCATAGAAATCGCTAGTACTTCGTGAGATTTTTTTCTGAGCCTTTTTATTGCTGAGCAGTACTCATGGCATTCAGAGCTATTGACACATGGAGATTCCTTTCCCAAAATGTACCAGTTACTCTTTTCTCTTGCCTTAACAGTGCCATAGATCCCATAGCCAGGCTCTATATGTGTTTGATAATTAATGTAGATGACATTTCAGTGTTACTGAAAATGAGCTTGGGATTACTGGCATATGAGGCACCAGCCAGTCATAGCTACTGGCTCTTTGCTTGCTAAAAATCTTCTGTTAAGCAACCACAACATTCTTTAAATATTTTGCATATTATTTATCACATGTAATGTATCAAGGAGAGAACTTAAAACCCTCAGTGTTGCTATCTGTGTGTAAGCTTAGATCTATTTTTTTTTTCAATTTCTTGTTACTTAGGGTTGTTTGTCACGATGGAAGAATGTAGCCCTCTTTTTAGCTCCCTGTATTTTACACTATTTTGTGTATCTGTTTTTGTTACTTAACAGCAGTGATACAGTTAATCTGCTGAAGGATGTGAGCTATAGCGTGAACCTTAGGACCGTGGAGCACAATCAGAGGTTGTTTATACTCCCCCTCACACCTCAGCATTATGCTTCATTTGAAGAAAGTAAATATTTTGTTCAAAACCAGAACTAATTACAAAATGATTCTTAATTATGTTTGTTATACTACCCCAACCCATAGGTTAGGTGTTATCTCTCCATTTCTACATTTTATAATCAATATTTTTATGCACAAGCTAAAATTTGGAGTATCTTTCATGAGTTGAAGTCAGCAAATGGAGGAATGTGGGTGGTGCATGCACAGCCAGGCTCTTGGTTACGGTCTAATTCTCCAAACTGTCCAGCTGAAATTCTCAGGTGAAATAAATCCACTGTAGCTCTTCTTACTCAGCCCCATCTTTACCTGTCTTTTCTCTACTGTGTTATATCAGGAAAGAAGATGCATTAGATTGCAGAGGGATACTGCTTCCTTACTCCGAATTTCAGCTGACATGCATATTTTTTTAGAAAATATGTCAGTATATGTAGTATATCATACATGGATGCATACACAGATGAACATGAATGAGGAGGCTGCAGAGCCAGCCTGTGCCGTGTGTCCCCCTTGTCCCTCCAGGCTGCATTTCCTGTTTCCTTGTCCGTCCACCTGATGCTGACACAATGTAGGCACAAACTGTGCTCTGACCGGGTGCAGCCAGGCTGGTGTGCGCATCCAGCAGGAGGGCGTCACAGCCCTCACAGCCTCATGGATGCGGGATGGAGGAAATGACGGGATCCGTGCTGGAAGCGGGCTCTTCCTCTGGCCAAGGAAGAGAGGTGCCTTTATGGGGAGTGGTTGTAAACAGGTACACAGAAACACGAAAGAGGGTATATTCACATTGCCCAAAACAAAGATTCATTAAAAAATAATAATAACAAAAAAAAGCAATCCATAGTCAATCCTTCTATTTAAGCAAATAGTTCAGTCAGGAGAACAGAAGGCAGGGACCAGAGATGCTATAAAATGTGACTTGTATTTGAACTGGAATTTTGTCATCTCTAATCAAACAACAATAAATTTTTTTTTTTTTTTTTTTTTAGCTTAACTATTTTCTGTGGGTAGAAGCTGAATTTCCCACTATTCACTGAAGTAAGTTTTTCATCAATAATGTCATTGCCTCATCTAAAACCAGCTTCTTTAGTCCAGGTTGAACTGAAACACTTGGATAGTTTAGGCTATCCCGTAAGCATGACATGGTGATAACTTCTTGCTGTCTTTGCTTCTTTAGTGACAGCAGAATCCAAGTCCTCCACATAAAAGGAAACTGATATATTGTAGCACCTATGTGGAGAATTACTTGCAGCAGTCATTAGTAGATTAAACATAAACAAGTGGGATCTATTGTCTCTCAACAACACATTAAAGCTGGGTATAGTCATGTGCAAGTTTTCACTGCAGGTTTCTACTGTTACCCTTCTACATGTCAGAGTTTATATATGGAATACATATAAAGCAGATAAGGACCTTTACATGCCCAGGAATAAATTATTCACTGTTAAGAGAGGAAAAAAAAAAAAGTCTGCATGGTGGGTTTGGGAGGTGGATACGTTTATTTTGGAAAGACGATATGTAGCATAAATGCTCTTGAATTCTGTCAAATCCCGTGGAAAACACTTGAATCAAACTTGGTGAGTGGGGTAGACCTTCATTTTGGTCAAGTCTGATCCATATTAGAACTATAAAGTACCTGAAAATAATCTGTAGTATGTGCTTTCAAATGAGAATTTTAAGAAGCATCACATAAGGAATTAGAAACTACATAGACTTAACATAAAAATCGTCATTCGGGGACATAGAAGTTATCATGGCAGGTTGTTTAGTCCCAAATCTTGCCTTTGATAATTGTTAGCATGAAAAGTTTCACAGAAGATTTTAAGAAAACCCGTAGCAAACAACTACTGATTAACAAGGTGTCTTCCCCTAGTGACATCAACTAATGGTTGACTGATACTATGTAAGTATGAGTATCAGTTCCTCTGTTAAACGTATCAAACTTCTTTATTGATAAAGGTAATGATATGTTCTCATGTTCCAGTAACCTCTATATTTTTGTAGATATCAAGATTGAATAAAGATATGAATATGCATACACAAATACTATATATTATGTTTTTCTGGATCTCTTCCAACATCTCCCTTCAGTAAAGCTTAAGAATTGAACAGGATAGAGATATAATTAAATTGTATTAAGAGTATTCTGTATAGCCAAATATGCCCTTGTTCATAAAAAGGAAATAAGTAAATGACAATGCCTGATTTATCTTCTTTCTATGCCACTTATTTTTTGTGTTTTCATTGCCCTTATGTCAATGTGAGCAGTTTATGAGAAAATACGTAACATTCATTTTCTGTAGAACTTAATAGAAATGTAAAGTTGCACCATAAACACATTTCTAAAGCTATACTAAAAAATCCTACAAATCTTTTTGACTTGATAGTATATAAATATGCTTTTGCAAATAGGCAATGCACAATGAATTTAACAGAAAACCCACAGAGAAGCCAATTAAAATGTGGCCTTTATTAACACCATATTGTTTTAAAAATACTAGTACAGTTTATTGCACAATATAAGCTTGGTAACTACAAGAATACAACAAAACAATTTTTGGTATTTATTGCATAAGAGTGAGTAGCACAAATTGTTCCATTACAGAATGCCAAGTTCAAAGTTAAAAATACGAGGCCAAATCCTGAGGTCTTTAACTCGGCGTCAGAGCCTGCTTTCCCTGCTCCAGGGGACTTTCTATGCATGGCATGAGGGCCTTGCTCGGGATGAGTAAGGTTATCAGGACATAATCTGAACTCTTTGCTCATGCCATGGGCTCCTACCGTTGTGCCGTATCTCTAAGGGTAACTCTTGCGTGGCACAAGAGTGATGCATGAGTCATTTAATTCATATTGCTGGAGTTACAGAGGACTTACTCATGTATGAATGAGAAGGCAGCCAGGTCCTCAGCTATTATTTGCTCAGTGACAGCTCTAGCAGGACTGGCTGAATTATGAGCAAAAGCCCAGCATAAAGAAGTAGAGTTTCTTTGTGCCAAAGAGGAAGCGGCGGAGGACATTTGATCTTAGAGATTAAACCATGGCAGAAATGCACCCATGTCTTACGATGCTGCAGGCTATTAGCTATATGCCCCTGCATGAACTGGAGTTAGGGTAATTCCTCCTCCTCATCATCATCTCTCCTCTTTAAAACACTTTTGGGGGTTCCCAAGAGAAAAGTCTGGGATGACCAATGCAGGGCCTGCTACTCTGCCATGGCTTTATTTAGTGTCCTGCAGGCATCCTTCCTGCCTTTACTTCAGTTCACGTGGGAGACACCAAGCAGAGGAAACTGCATCGACCTGAGATGTGAGGAAGCTACAGCTGTCTAACACCACCAACATTCAGGTAAGAAGACCATGTTTCCTTCTCCTTCACATTTCCCCTGCACAGGTGGAAGATACATGACTTAAAATGTCAGGCAGTTGTTATGCTTTTCCATGGTACTCCAATTCTTGGTTGTGAAAATGATTGAATGGGCATCTCAACTGATAGCTTGCATATGTAAAAAGCTAAATCTGTCCCATCCGCATGTGCCAGAGTCGGCATCTATTGCAGCCACATTTCTGAGGCATGACATTAAAACTCTCTCTCTAACCATTTGGACCACTAAAAATCCTCCAAGTGTTGTATATAAATATACTGAGAACATATTGCACTGATTTCCATGGGATTTGTGTTATGCGACCCTGAAAGCCAGGATATTAATGGCCTGTATAACAATCAGACAGCACCAAAGCATAATACTGTATCATATAAAATAGCTGAAAAGATGATAAAATGCAATGAAAGCCATTGTACCAGAACACAGTGTTCCCTTCTCTGGGCCTTGTTCCCATTAAGGATTTAGAAATACTAGAGGGACTTCAGAGGAGAACAAAAGTAAAATAATGAACTGTCAGGGGCTGACACATGAATTAAAATTAAACTAAATTATTATTAAAATAAAACATGTAACTCGTTCTCACCATGCACATCAGCAACATATGTACTTGACAATATGTATGTTAATGCACATGAAATATTTAATTCCCATCCCAAAAAACTCTTTATGACACATCTCAGTAAAAAGCCTAGTAGTTAAAAATACGAACATACAAATGTCAGAAATATTTATGTGAGCAAAACTGTATTGAACAAGAATCAGTGACGGTTAGACAGCCTAAATGGATCATAAATGCTGCAGGGGCTGGAAGGAATTATTTATATTTTCCATAGGAATAATGAGGTCACTTTGAAAAAGAAAGTTTTTAGTTTTTTATCGGGCTATATTTACAACAGGGAAAACTACAAAACTGGGAGAAAAAGCAAACAATCCTGATTTAATGATGTTGCAAGGTGCTGTTACCAGGCACGTAAAGGAAGAAAAGGCTTTGGGAGAAACCCCTATCTGCACCAACTTCTAAATGAGCAACCAATTTTACGGTAAACCCTAGTGAAACCAGCTGAAGTGTGTGGAAATCAGAAAAGAAATATCCACTCTTCTCTCAGTTAGTAGCATAGTACAAATGAGCCACACATCGGCACGTGTGGGAACTTTTAAAATAGCAAGAAACAGAACATAAAGGCATATCATATTCTCCTATGTACTTCGTCAAGGTACCACAAAAAAAAATATTGTGGGTCCTCCCTGGTGCTTTCTGCATCTAGACCAGGTCCCTGGTACGTGGCTTACGCAATCACTATGCACGAGAGTCTTCAGGTGTGGGAAAAGGAAACTGTGGCCTGCACATGACATCCAGCATCCAGAGGGAACTTTAATTCACCTGAAGTTCAAATTCTCTGTAAACCGCTCTGTTTTGCAAGAAATCTCTCATCATCTTAACAAGTTCTAGATTGTGGTTGAGAATGAAACTGCCTTCTCTGCCTTCAAACAAACAAACAAACAAAAACCCTCCTAGGGCTCCTCGCCCTTATCTGCCAGCATCACATTTGATGTGCTAACCAGTAAGTGTCGTGTCGGCGTGTACAAGATGTCAGCTGGCTCTCAGATTTCTTTCTGAGTAAGAAGCAGAGCAGCAGAGCACCCTGAGAGCCTCCAGGAGACATTTCAGACCCCTCTGTTCCAATCTCGCTGTGTGAGGCTTGCTGGCCTGGTGCTTCCACCCATGAGCTCATTTCCATGCAGGACTGGCGTGTTTGGGAATCTCTAGCTTTGCTCTGTTAACCCTTCTCGTATAAAACTCCTGGGATAAGGTTCCTCAGGGAAGGTGGTGTCCTCCTCTTTGTGTTTGGCCACAGGACATCAGAGGAAGACTCCATTCTAGCATCTCCATCTCTACCCAGCTTCTTCAGAGCATGACTAGAGCAAGACCATAATGCTGCTTTCTCCCTCTCTTGCGTGCACAGTCTGTAACCATCCTCACATGGAAGTAGGCTTTCCCTAAAGGAGCACCTGGGTGTATCAGCACAACGCTCGCCTGAGATCTACCTCTGCTCCTCAGCGTGACTGAGGCAGGTACCCTCAGCCCATGACTAAGGTATTTTTTCCTCCTGTCATTATTCTGCAGCAGATGTTTGCTTCTCCCAATACGGGGAGCAATATTTCTTGCAGAGTCTTTGCTTCATTCTCCCATCATCGTAGTTAGTTCAGATTCCAAATGCTCAAACTTTCCATAAGTGGCTGAAGCTATCCCCTAAAAAACAAAAATGACCTGTGACTGTATTATATTTATCTGTATCTCCTCAAAAAAAGCATTTATGGGTATCTGAACATAAAATAGAAATCCTAATTAAAAAGAATGCAAATATTCAGAGCAGAGCCTGAAGAAACCTGCCCTTCTAGCCTTCTACTGCACTCCAGACCATGTTTTTCAAGAGCAGGTTTGAATATTATGGTGTCTTCTCTACACAAGGATGTCTTCCATCTACAATTTTTCATGGCTCTTGTGTACTGAGCTATTCTCAATTCTATCTGCGGCTTTCATAAGGCATTTGTTTTCTGAAACCATTGCATTTTCTCTATATTCACATCAGATGAGGGGAATGGAAACCAGCCTTCAGCAAGGATCACATTTTATTATGGTAGAATAATTTTGTGTAATTTAACAGAAGTGTTGGGAAAGAGAAAAATATAGAAAGGGAAAGCAACAACAGTTTGTATTTTCTTGGTTGTGTAGCTGTGGTTTTGATAGCTCAGGCCATGTTTATGTTTATTTACTATTACTCACTTTCTTTACAGCCCATTGTGCTATAATGTTTTTTGGCTGCTATTTTCCTCCATCATGAGCATGGCTTTCTTAAAGAGCTTTTTCAACCATCTCTGAAAATACATTGCTCCTAAAGCTATAGTAAGAAGGTTTACTTTATAGCAAAAAAAAAAAAAAAAAAAAAAAAAAAAAAAAAAAAAAAAAAAAAAAAAAGAAAAAAATATTGCTATTGGGACAGCTTTAGGACAGAAAGCAAGGTCTGGGAAGGTCTCGGAGAAAAGACAATCCATTTTTTCCTAAAAGCTATATACAATCACACACTTTACCCACTCTTTTTCCAAGCACTCGTGAGTCAGTCCTCAAACATCCACAGTGTGGTCACCTACATACGGCAAATGGTGTTTTTCCCGCACTGCAGCAGCTTCTCTCATTTGAATTTCAATCAATCAGGACCATTGAGGGTTATTAAAGAGCTTAGGTAAAGGAAAGAAAAGAAATAAAACTGCAAATGCCAGTAGTTTTGATTTAAGTTTGAGGATGACTAAAGGTCTGAAAGCAGTCTGCAACTCCGTAAAGAGATTACAAAATCTGAGATATGAGAAGAGGGATAGGTTACTGGAATATGAAATGTTTTTCTTAGAAATGATACAGTATATGTGTTTGCCTATCTATTTATAACGTGAAACATGACCCAAGCACATTTTTCCTGTGCAACATGTGAAGTGTTGCAAGGATTGTGAATGCATATATAATGGAGAAAACAGCTGTTAATAAAAAACAGGTCAAAACCAGCTGTTAATAAACACTGATACAGTTTTCCTTTAAAACTTGTCAAAACCCCTTAGGAAACAATAATGCTAATTAATAAACAGGTTTGTCTAATAGGATTTGAACTCTGAGTTGAAAATGTTTTGCATTTGGTGCTAAGTAGTTTTTGTAAGACTTAAAAGTATATTTCTCTACCATGGCAAGCCACTATTTATTTTCACAGTGTAATATGAAAGACAGTGTCTGTTCAAAACTTTTGCTAAGATTGCTTTAGTGCATATCTAAAATGTTCACTAAAGAAATGGGAGCTCTTCTGTGTGACCATTTTACCACTCAAAGTTTATGGGAAAGAACATTAAAATGGGGTAAAGAGCAACAGAATATGCAACGAAATCAAAAGAATTTCTCTCAGTGTAGCTGATTAAGTACAGCATCAGGCAGAAAGTTAAGTAAACATGCAGTCATAGAAAAAAAAACTCCTGCACTGGGAGTGCAGGATGCCTTTGGTTGCCTTGTAAGAAGAATTGCTAGATGGTGAGCTTAATTCCCATAAGAACTTTGCAACAAACTTTGTGCTTGGCATTTGGAACTTATCCTGTCAAGCAGAAACTACAACCACATGCAGCCTGAGAGAAACATTTCAGTTTGTCTGAAAAATGTCAGTTGAAAATGGGCTTTGCTTTTAATTTAGAACATTGTAAACACATCGAAAGAAGCAAGTTTTGATCATTTGCCAAATATTGCACAAGTATTTAGACTAATAAATAGCCTTCTGTAACAGGAAATGTACTGTATATTTTCTGTGTTCCCACATTTTTTTAAGAGAAAGTCTCATCCCTTCTGTTTCACAGATGTTTCTGAGGAAAAGAGAAGAAAACTAGAGAGAGTAACATGTATTATTATCAAAAACTATTTCAGTCATCAGCTAAAGATTTAGGGAACATTAAAAGTACATTATAAATAGGAGTACATTTTAATTAGAGGGTTCTGCTCACTGATTAGTCTTTCAGACCCCAGGTTAAAGTCATGTCTTTCTGAATAAAACATGATGCGTACTTAAAAAATAATCATAGGGTCTATCATCTCATTATTTTCATTGTGTAAATTACAAAGTAAGGCATATGCGAGCTGGTAGCAAAACCAACTGGTCTGATTTCCTAAGGCATTTGGTAAGCACATGGATCAGATCAAAGACTGCACATGGTGCCAAATGTTCTATCTCATGCTAGTGTTACCAGGACTGCAATATGCACAGAGCGCTCAGGGTTTTGTTTTTTAAAGTTTGTGCTGGACTCCCTTTTGTATCCAAAATGTCACAGGAAGGAAGCAAGCCCAAACAACCTACATGCCTTTAAGGCGAGGCAAAAGCTATCTTACTTATGTTTCCTTACCATGTCTGATTCAAAGGGATACGACAGCGTAGAACATGAAAATGTAACAAGATGAAAATGTAATAATATGTTTACTAAATTTGCAGACAAGGTGAAGCTGAGACTTTTCTGTAAGCAGAAGAAAGGTTTAAAGTTTGAAATGATGTTGCCAAAATTGGAGAAAGAATCTGGAAGCAAACAGGTTAATATTCAATAGCAAATGTAAGATGCTATATTTAGGAAAGAGTGTTAAATTGCACAAATGCAAGATGAGCAGCAACTGGCTCAGGGCAGGTCTCCACCAGGAGGACCTGCAACTTATAATGGATTGCAAGCTGATGCTGTCAACAAGCTCATGCTGTTGGGGAAAAAAAAATAGTGGCATAGTGGGATGTACAAACAAGAATATAGCTTACAAGATGCATGTAGCAATTCTGCATTATGAAGGCTTCAGGTATTTCTAATTTTGGACACTATATTCAAGGAAAACAACCAAATCCAGTCAATGGCAGACAATCCAGAATAGGACCATGAGAAGAAGGTCATCAAATGCAGGACCTTCAAGAAAGATTGGAAAACAATGAGGTTGATTAACCTAAAAAAAGAAAATACTCAAGCAGGGAACAGATAAGAGTCTTCAAGTATATAAAACATTGCTGTAATGGACAAGGTAAATTATTCATTCTGAGTATTCATGCTGGATAAGATGAGAAGTAATAGGCTTAAACAACATCAAGAAAAATTAGAATTAGGCATTTAGAGAGGCACATAAAGTGCCTCTCTAAATCAAGAATCACTGGACTACATCACCTATGGAGGCTGTGAAATCTTCATAGCTGGATTGTTTTTAGAACAGCTTAGACAAGAATCTGTCATGATGTTATTTTCTTGGCAAAGGGAATAAATTGCTCCATCCCTTGATGTTTCTTTAGTCCTATTTTTGTGTAGTTCTGTAATGTCTCTCCCATAGTTGCTTATCTCCTTACAATCATCTGCTTCTTTCCCCACTTATAGTAGTCGGAAATACAGACTCAACTGTCTGTGGATTCCCCCTTGCTGCAATATAGTGGAGTGGAGGTGCTGGAGGAGATTCTAATTCACTAGTATGTAGTCTAAGGTGTCATTCTTCCACTTCTTACTAATACAGGGTAGGAGGGTTGTATAGAGATTTGCCATCTGACTTCCATTAGACATAAGCATTTCAGATAAATTTCTATTCTTCTTCCCCTCTCCATCAAATCTTTTTTTTTATTGCTACTCAGCACTATAGTTCTAATGAAAAGCTTGCAGAGTGAAATTTAATATAATTTATATCTTTACTTTTCATAACATTTAAAAATGCAAAGGTGGACTTTGTGATTTATTTTGGATCTGACTTCAGCCACTAATGAAAACTTACTGTTCCCTAATAATACATAAAAAGTCAGGTAGCAGTTTTGTTATCTCTACTTCTTGAGTGCTTCTTGAATTATTATTTTAAGAAATATGTCTAATATAATCATATTTTGAAGTGATTATTTCACTTATAAATTATTGTCATTATCTTTTAAAGGTGCTGTCACATCTTGACCTGTATCCAATGCCTACCTAATTAAAGACTTTATCACCTCATCAATTCCTCTTTGCAATGTCAGTTTATTACTACTATTATTTTATTGTAGAGCTCTAAAAATTACATTGGTAAGAAGACACAATTCTTTCTCGGAAGAGTTTGCTTTGCTTTATCCCTTTGGATCAAAATTTGCATAGAGATCTAACTAGGAACTTGATTTAGTTCAAATACGCAGATAAACAGAAAAATGAATACACATCTGAAAGCTGTAAGGAGTGCTATTTCACATTTATTATGTGAAAAAAAAAGCTGTATAGTCAGGTAAAGAGGTTTTGAAACTTATTTACTAGGCTATTGTAGTTAAAATATAAATTACTTTTGGAAAATGTAATAAGAAATAGAATTTGCAATTCCTTTGAATAGATATTATTTTTGAGGCCAGAGAATGAATCACAGACACAAAGAGTAGGAAAATTAAGTTAAATTACTTCTATAATAAATGCAGAAGAATATGTTCTTCAATATTTTTTCAGGCTAATTTAAAAATTCTAAAATCATTGGATTTTCAATTCATGCTATAGGAAATACCTTACTTGTAATTACTGATAAGATTTGTTTACCTGATTCAGTTTAAATGCATTTTTTCTCTTTTTAACTATACCATGTACTACTCTAAACAGTTCATCTCCCTTTGGTATTGTCCATCTCATTAACACACACTCACACACACATCCACACATCTCAGTTTTCCCTATATCCTACCTTTAGCAGTACATATTTAGCATTGTCATGCATTTTTATCACAATATTCACTGCTCTTTCTCTGATTAGTGTATGATTTTGGTGAAGTCTTTCCTTCACTAAAGCTAATGCCAAGACTTCTGTTGACTTCACTGGAGCCGATGAAACATTCACGCTACAAAAATGTCTGGAAATCAGTGCAAGAGCCAAGGGCCAAAGCCATGGAAACGACACCGTAAATGCGGGAGGATGCTATATTTTTCACTGTGGAACAAATACATTTCAGGAGTGTGCAAAAGAGCCAGCAAACTCTTTGCAGCAGTGAGGAAGGGTAATTTACACCCAGCATGGAGGAGAGGGCAGGAGGGAGATTGTATCTGTCACCATGGGAAGACCACAATACAGCTTCATGCAAACTTACTGACCATTGCGGTTTTGGACATTTTCAGCATTATCCTTCATTGGTTCGTGGATTTCATTCAACAAGAACATTTCAGGTTATCCTGCATATATTTTCCAAAATGAATATGAATTGCTATCTTCATTGGTAGCTCTCATTTCAGTAGTGTGAAATCTGACAGAAGCTGGTACTTTCATATTTGTTATTATGGAAACATTGCTTGTGCCATTTCTTTCTTGCAGTCACAGTAGACTTTTGAGTAAATTTAATTTCTATTCTGTCTATTCTGTTTAATGTGTATCTATCTATTCTGTCTTGCTTTAAGAAATGAAAGTCCTATTTCAAATCCTGAGGAGAGCTGAGCAATAACCCCCACCAGTTTCTTCAGCACTCTTGGGTGCATCCCATCTGGACCCATAGATTTATGGGTGTCCAGTTTGCCTAAATAAGCTCTAGCCCAATCCTCCTCGACCAGTGGAATATCTTCCTCTTGTCCATTTATCTCTTTTACCTGGGCTCTGTACTTCTTGGGGACTAGCCTTAGCAGTAAAGACAAAGACAAAGGCGGCATTTAGTAACTGCCTTCTCTGCATCCATCTGTCTCCAAGGCACCCTCCCCATTTATCAGCGGGCTACTATTTTCCCTAGTCTCCTCTTGCTGCTGATGTATTTATAGAAGTCCTTCCTATTGTCTCTAATCTCAGGGCACCCTTCACAGGCTATGGCATTAGGCTGCTGTGAGTGGCATGACAGGCCATCAGCTACCATCTCATCTGCTGCCCCATTGATACCCCTCTCCCTCCTCGAATCTAGTTTAAATTTGATACCAAACTGGGAGGAGTAGCTGATAGCCCTGAGGGCTGTGCTGCCATCCAGAGGGACTTGGACAGACTGGACGACTGGGCGGCTAGAAATCTCATGAAGTTCAACAAGGACAAGTGCAGGGTCGTGCACTTGGGGAGGAATAACCCCGGACACCAGTACAGATTAGGGGTGGACCTGCTGGAGAGCAGCCCCGCAGAGAGGGACCTCGGTGTCGTGGTGGATGACAAGATGACCATGAGGCAGCAGTGTGCCCTGGTGGCCAAGAAGGCCAATAGGATCTTGGGGTGCATTAA
>VZSG01001583.1:27024-48677 GCA_013398315.1 Nothoprocta pentlandii | reverse complement strand
TGGACATGGGGACACGGGGATGGACATGGGGACACGGGGATGGACATGGGGCCAGGCTTGGAGATGGGCTACAGGGATGGAGCCGTGGGGCCGGGGCACGTTCCCATGGGGACAGGATGGGGACGCGGCTCCGGACACTGGGCGGCCGGGATGGGGCTGGGGCTGGGGCGGCCGGCGAGGCGGAACTTGGTGCCTTGGGAATGTCGGGAGGCGGCCGGGGCTGCGCGGCCGCGCTCCGTCCTGTCCCATCCGCATCCCGCCCCATCCACGTCCTGTCCTGTCCCATCCCATCCGCGCTCCGTCCTGTCCGTGCTCCATCCCATCCCATCCACGTCCCGCCCCATCTACATCCCATCCCGTCCACACTCCCATGTCCTGTCCCAGCCCCGCTCCATCCATGTCCTGTCCCATCCTCTCCACGCTCCATCCCATCCCCATCCCGTCGGGTCTCTTTGGAGGTGGCCAGCGGCCTCCCTTCCTGGGAGGGAGGAACCTGCTGCTCGTGCCTCGCAATTCCCGGCCCGGGCCCCCCCGTCGGCCACTCCAGGCGTTGGGGCCGACGCTGGGTCCGCGACACGTTAGAGACCCCAACGTGGCCCCGCGTTCCTGCTCCGCCAGGTCCGAGGGGAAATCCATGGATTGCTCCTTGCACCAGCTGCTGCCTGGAGAGTTCGTGGAAGCCACTCACGGAGGAAGGTGGTTCTGCGCCCTTTTACCCTCACAAACGGCTTGAACCATCTCCCTTAAGTGGCCAAAACCACCGGCTGCAGGGGTGAGCGGCATCCCCATTCCCGGAAAAGGGCATTCCTTCTCCTCCTCACGTTGCTCCGTCCTCCCGGCCTCACTCGGCCAACCTGAACCCCAGAGCACATTTAAACCTCAGCTTTGCCACTGCTTATCAGGGAAGGCCCGGCTGCAATTTGCCCTTCTTTGTAATTAGTGGAGGCTGCTTATTCTCGGGAGCCTTAATTAAGGAAATGAGAGGCGCTGCTGGGGAACGGGGTGCTGACGCAGCGAGTGAGCAACGCGGGCCGAGGGGCAGACGAGTCGTGCCTGAAAAAAGGGTTACCTTTGTTTTCAAAGTTTATTGGATCATCTGGACACAAAATCATTACAGCAGCTTGTGGGATGTTTTTTTTTTTTTTTTCTCTTATTCTCTTTTCCCCAGGGAATGTCGATAGCAAATCATTTGGTGAACGGAACACACCATACAGCTTCAGAATTCTAGAATCACTGCACAGGATTCTGTAAGAGAAGACTCTACATGCTAAAGTGACGCTTTTCATTCATGAATTTAAAAAAAAAAAAAGTAACCACTAATTGAGGACACATCATCCTTTAAGACAATTTAAGACGCTCGGTTTCTACGACGGGAGCTGGCTGAGCGAGGCCAGCACCAAAGCCCGGCCGCCGACTTGCTCCGGCAGCACACGGGGGCCGGCGCGACACAAAGCTGGGCCTAAGCGCTGGAAGCACAGCAGAGCCTCCGCGAAACGACACCCTGACGTGGGCAGAGCGAACAGGGCGCGACGGGCGCTGAAGAGCTGCCCGGCGCGGCCCCGAAGGGCGGGATCCGCCTTGGTCCCGCTCCTGGCAGGGGTGTTGCTAAGTCTATGGGGTGCCCAGGGTGCAGACAGACCCACCTCCTCCATGGGGCCACCAGCAGCTTCGCCCGGTGCCCCTCAGCAAAACAGTTCAACCGTGTTCCCGGCGTGCGAGTCAAAACTGGGAAAAAGTTTCAAAGCAAATGCTTCTGGAAAAGCATCTTATCTGTGAAGGACAGAAGGATATCCCCTTGCAGGCGGAGATCCCACGTGATTCCAACAGTGCGGAACGCGTTGCAGGCCCCGTCTCCTCATTCGGGGGGTACCTGCAACGCGCGCCGGGCATGGCCGGGCCGCTCGGGGCATCGACCCCAGCTGGGGAGCAAAGCGACCCAGGACAGAACGAGAAAAGCAGGGGCAGCCCCCCTGGGAGTTCCAGTTTCTTGCTACATTCTCAGCTTTTCAGGAATGTGAAATTGAAGTGGACTCATAAAACACACGGGCAGGGACTGCTCGAAGCGGGGAGATGCGATGGACTTCATGGGGGGAGGAGAAGAGGAGCAGGAAACCAAAGAGCAGGGCTCAGCCTGGGCTTCGTGCGCTCACCCTCTAGCCTCGCGGTTGTCACTGGAAGAAGGTTAAGGCTCAAGGCAACTACTACACACAGAAACTCAGAAACAGCCCAGCTCTCACCGGGCTCATTTAGATTAGCCCGAGGAGATGGAGGGTCTTTGTATGCTGATCGCAATGGACCTTTCTGCGCTTGAGATAACAACAATAATAATTATAACAATAATAATAATAATAAAAAAAAAAAAAAAGAGAGAGGCCTTCAGGTCCAGCACCAGCCTCTGCTAGAAATGTACATCAGCTACAGCAGCCCTGAAGGTAGATTCCATGGCCAGGGATCAAGCCAACCTTCTCCAGTACTAAGCACAAGCTTAGTACTGCTTAGTACAAGCTTAGTGCTCCCGTTGAGAAACTCCTGCTTGGTCCACAACTCCACAGAGATGGAAAGTCCAAGGGATCACCAGGAGCTGCTGAAGAACCACCACCCTCTCCCTCCCTCCCTCCCTCCCTCTGCCAGCCACGTCCCCAGGAGCTCTTTGGGCTAGAAACACCACGGTTTGTAAAAAGTTTCGGGACAAAAAGGTAACCTACAGCCTTAAAATGTCTAAAGGGCAAAGAGTGGTGGAATTAACTGAAAAGCACGTGCCCCGGGATAGTACATGCGTACAGGGGAGAAACGTAACACTCGGGGCTGCTCGTCTCTACACGGGTGGTGTGTTTCTTGGAGCTGGAGTATCCCGCAGGGAGCGCTCAGCAACTGGACAACGTCTCCTTCATCTCAGCCAGCAAGTTGCCGAGCAGGGTGGCATCGCTGCACTTGCCATCCACGGACACCGAGTTTTCTCCCTTGGGACGACAGGAGAGAGGCGTTAGCTCCTTGCCGGGCGCATCCCCAGCGGAGCAGGACGGGCCGCGGCGCCCACGACGCCCCCAGGAGCTTTCAAGGGAGGACGGATATGGCCATGGAAGGCAGCAAAGGCTCCGTGTTTGCCTCTCAGCACCTCCTTTCAGATAAGGCTCTCACCTTTTTCACCAGTAGGCAGACGTGATGACCTTGGATAGAGCGACTGTACATGGATGCACAAGAATCAACGCGTTCCACAACTATAAAGAAAAGAGGGGTTTTAATTCACTGGGCCTTTTGTTAAATACCAGTTGCTTCCCATAAGGAGGAAGAAGGCCTCTGCCTCTGCCTGGCCTCAAGGAAGAAGAAGCTCGAAGGGAGGAGGGAGACTGGGTTAAGATGGTGTACGTGCTCTTCCCAGCTCCTAGCTGGGATATTCTGCAATTCTGACATTAGCCAGATGTCTTTTAAGTAAGATGCAAAAGTCCTGCAGCACAAACCCTAACCAGAGTGAAGGACCTGGGTTGGGATACCTCCCAGGTGAAGGATCCAAAGGAGGGCTCGTTTTGAGAAGGGCAAGGGGACACAGATGACAACAACATCCACAAGCTCTGAGGACACCTCTGTATCTCCAAATGAAAAAAACTCCTCTCTGAGACTTAGTGTGGACCCCTGGTTCTGACATCCAGACCACAGCGCGTTTTACAGCCTCCCAGCAGAGCAGACGTTTCAGAACAAGGGATTCTGCAGAAGGTTCTGCCCTGAGGACAACTCACCTGAAAAATGATGATGAAAACAGATCTTTGCCAGTAGATGCTGGAAAGAAATGCTAATTCCATCTACTTTAATAGAACTCATATGCAGGTCCCCAGACTCTAGGAGCTTGGCAAAAGCATCACTGCAAAACAGGAAGGAAAGTCAACACTTGTGCTACAAATTCAAGTGAAATCCGCCCAGTTAACCCCATGCAGACCTTAAGATATCTCAGGGTGCAGAAATCCAAGTACTATTAAGTTCTCTTAGGAAGAGGGTGAGAATTAGAGCAAATGTGGGTCCCGAACATGGGGACCACGCTCTAGACTGCGCTGGAGAAGCATTTTGATCTCCAGCACCACCACTGCACAGGAGCAGCCGCTGGGACCAAGGCCCTTCTTCAGGATCACTTGGAAAACATCGGCGGACATGTCTGAGAAGCCAGGTGTCGCAGGAGAGAAGTGAACTCGAACAAGAGTGGTCGCAAGCAGCCAAAGCAGAAGCATGTGGTGTACGGGGCAGGGACGGCCTGCAGCCCAAGCTGAGCTTCATGCGGGGGCAGAAGCGCCGGCGCCGCGCGGTGCCGCCCAGGGGCACTCACCTGTAGCAAGGCGTCGTGATCAAGTACGAAGCGCAGCTGAAGTGCAATTTGAAATCGAGTTTTTCGTGAGTTGAACCTTCATCGTTCTGCAACGGGTCAAAGGAAAGGAGGTGAATGAGAGCCCCAAGGTGGCAAGCGGAGGTCCCCCCCCACCTAGGCATGGATGAGGCTGCTAAGAGCCTCCAGGTCCCTTCAAAACACCCCGCCAGGTCCCAGGGGATCAGTCTGGGAAGCTGCGGGGACCATCCAGCCGCTCGGACAACATTCAGACTAGGAGTTTGCTGCATTTGCCTAGAACAGCACAAGGACACGTAACTGCAGGGATCTGGCTGCCTTTTCCATCTCCTCCTGCTGAAACAGATTGTGCACATTCCATTTACACTAGCACTCAAAGATGCAGTATTCAGTTTACTATTTCCCAAATAAAACAATAAAATGGTATTTCTTGACTCAAGTACTAAGATTAGGATCGAGTTGCTATTTTTAAGAAACTCTTAAGCAGCTAAGCTTAGCCTCTGAAGGAGCCATAACTGCCTCCACTTGCTTCCCTTGGGCTGTTCATGTAATCCCTTTATTAGTTTTATCAAAATAAATAGTACAGTCTTGAAACTAGGTTGATACTTTAAAACAACGCAACCAGCTAAGCCCATTCTTACTCATTTTCCACCCAATATTAGTTTTATCTTAATTGTTACTACTGCATTATATTTTTTCCCCCACTCCTGTTCCAAGGAGCAGGATCCAACTGATCTCTGGGTTACAGCTCCCGGTTGCAGCTCTTTGCCCTCCTCCTTCCTGGCAGCTGCGTCACTGTAGGGACTTTCTAGCTGGCAACGTGGCCAACGCTTCGGGCTGCGTTGCTGTCAGCAATGACAATCTGGGACGGGCTTTCGTAGTCACTCAGGACACTCCTTGCACAAGATGCCATGTAAAAAACCCACTTCTCGCAGCACAGAATGGGCTGGTGCAGCAGAGATGAAATGAAGCCCAGGAAAAGCTCTAAGCGGAGCCTGCCACTCACGGCAAGCTCCTTTATGCAGCTGAAGCACAAGCACAGAGTTTAAAGCTCCACTTACTTTCACTATAAAGGACAGTGTTCCTTTTAACTTCTGAGCCATAACAATGCTCTGCAGTGTAAACACAAACTGGGCTTCATTGGAGATTCCTGGCATGAAGGAAAGAGAGGGAGAAAGTCAGGTCAGGGGGTGGTTTCCATGCCTAAGTAGCGACTAGAAGAGCTCAGCTCCTTGGGGCCAGTCTTTATGTACTGACCACTTTTAAACCAACTAAATACAAAGTTTTCCAAGGAGCTGGAATGTAGGTTATCCGCACAATTCTTGTGATTTACAAGTGCTACTGCACTTAGTTCTTCAGTTTCTGAGAAGTAACAGCTCTGGCTTTTAGTAGAGGTTGTGGAGTGAGTACCTGGGCAATGTCTAGCAGTGACAATATGCTTGCACGATTTCCATAACTGTGTGCCCATTTTCATAATATGTGACTTTAAATAGTTCATAGAAATAAGTGTTCCTAATGGCTTTTCTTTTAATGTACAGGCCCATGTCAAGAACCGCCTTACACAGAACGAAAACCCAGAAATAACTCCTTGCTTTCCTTGGCAGGTCAAAAAAGCATTCTAAAAATCACTAACTCCCAGAAAATTCCTGTGAGTTTTCACTACCCTAATCTACAAGGAAAGTGAAATGGAAAGCAGTTCAGCAACTACAACTGCAGCTATCCAGGAAAAGAACCTGACCCTTGGACTCAGTTCTACATCAGACTCAGCTCTTGACAGACAGAACCACCTATGTCTATGGCCACACTGTCGAGAGACTTATCTCCAACAAAGAGAAGACTGAGAGGGCATCTGATCAATATGTCCAAGTACCTGGGGGGAGAATGGAGGGAGGAAGGGGCCAAACTCTTCTCACTGGTGGCCAGGGACAGGACAAGGGGTAATGGGTAGAAGTTGAAACCCAGGCAGCTCCATCTCCGTGTGAGGAGGAATCTCCTTCCTGGGAGGGTGCCAGAGCCCTGGAACAGGCTGCCCAAGGAGGCGGTGGAGGCTCCTTCTCTGGAGATCCTCCAAACCTGCCCAGATGTGACCAGGTGTCCCGTGCTCTGGGTGTCCCTGCTGGAGCAGGGATTGGACTAGATGATCTCTAGAGGCCCCTTTCCAACCTCAACCATTCTGGGATTCTGTGCAATTGTGTGGACGCACAGATAGATGGAGATGTTTTTCTGGAAAAGATCAAGAGGCTCAGACAACTCTTTCCACAGGAGGGCAGTGCAGGACTAAACATATCCCCAGAACGGTGCACAAAGGCTGGCGTACCAGGGGGTAGCTGGAAGGGCACAGGAATCCCATCATGTACTGAGGCTCCTTCTGGTCGGAGCATTTTAGTGTTGAGAGAGTCCAGGACATTTAGTTCCATGCTCTTCAGGAAGCTAGTGCTTTTGTTCTCCAGGATAACAGAGACAGTAACTTGACTGTCATTTTGCAGGTTCCCCTGAATATCGTAGGTCTGCAAATGAAGGAGAGAAGAAAAAAAATAAAGAGGAAAATCCCAAGGATGCTCCAGAAACCCCAAACGGCCTCGACAGCAGAATAAGGCAAGTTTAAAAGAGCAGGTATTTTGACAGTTGTAAGGATGATGAAAAGCTCACTTGTGATGAGCTCTGCAGCACTGCTGAGCAGTGGGAAATAAGAGCTCCAAAGCTTGGTTATGCAAGACAAGCCTAAGAACGGGGACTGAAGCCTGTTACTGCTAACACCCCCTGTAGCTGCTCGGATTTCAATAGTTCTTCAGCTATATGCCCTCTATACAAGTTGCTACATTATTCTGGGCATTATGCAGAACATAATCCCCTAGAAAGAAGGATATTCCCTTCTTTTCCGAGGAAACACAAAAAGAGGACATGATTTGAACATCTGTGATCAGAAAGCTCACCATTTTGATGTAAGAATTTTCTGCCAGAAGTCGGTAACTGGACATCGGCTGGAAAAAAAAAAAAGTATTTTTTTAATTTGTTTAGCTGTAGCCTGGAGGAAGAGGCAGGAGTTGCCAGTGCAGAGCCACTCACTGGTAGTGGTTCATCATCTAGTGTTCCGTTCTGTACCGACTCCGCTGCCTCCTCCTCACTGTGATGATGCTTCTTTTTGGATTTCTTTTTATCCTTGGACTTCTCTTCTTTCTCTTTCTTGTGCTTTTTCTTCTTATGTTTGGAGGACTTCTACAGAAAAAAAAATGTAAAACTATAACAAGTCCTTAGAAGACGCCCCTACCTTGCCAGACATCACCTCATGAGCCCTCTCCCAACACCTCACCCCTGTGTGTCTCTCTACACCCACCAAGTCATTTCCTGGAAGACCGAGCACAATTCCCTGCTACTGCACAAGGCTGAAACAGAGGCCTCATTCCTCACACTCCGATAATCCCTCTGCGATTATTGCCTCTGTTGAGTCCCAGCACACGCCGCGCCCTGCTTCCCAGCCACTGCTGCCCCCTTCAGACGCACACTGCACTGAATAGGGTGCACTTGGGAACCCCTGTGTGCCCATTCAGGAGGAACATGCAGCTAGAGGTGTTAACTTCTGCCACTTACCTTTCCTTCATCCTCTTCCTCCTCCTCTTCCTCTCGTTCTGCCCTCTCGTCCTTTTTCACTCTTTCGGGTTTGTCGACAACAGCAGCACCCACTTCAGGCTCGCTCTGCACAGACCATCAGCGGGTTACACATTTACCAGCCACAGTTAAAAGGCTGAACTCCAGCCAAAAAGCAATCTCAAAGATGCTCCCTGCCACCCCCTCTGTGAAAACCCTCCTGCTCTCTCAAGAATTTCATTAGACTAACATGATACAAAGCCTTTCATTAGAGATCTCTGACACTTGGCAAATATGACAGACTGGACAAGACACATATCTCTGTGAAGGAATTGGAATCTTTATATTCCTTGTCTCTGTTAAAAATCTCCCATCAAAACTCATGGGGTTTTTTCTCTTGGTCTAAATAGATCTCATATCTATTAATACTGTTAGTGCCTAGATCAAGCTAGAAAACGAAGCCTTAGCTGATACTAATTCAAATTTCATCATTTCATCAGTAGCTGCATCTGTGTTTCTGTCCACTGCTCTGCCTAGCGGAGCAAGCTCGAAACATTCAGTCAGCATCTGTCGGCCAGAGAAATGAAATTTGACCATTTCACGGCACTAAGTTCAGGAGATGAAGTCTTCCCCTTTCCTCCTGCATGGTGACACGGTGCTCGTATCGCAGCTAACACGAACACCAGAAGCAGCTTCTTGTGCCATGGTAATTGGCCCACCTGTGGCTGGGAGGTGGAGGCAGGTGGTGGAGCAGCAGAAAGCCAGAAATCCAAGTCTTCCCCCTGAACCCAAGAGAAAAGAAAACTTGCATTTCTGCAGACTGATTTACAAAAAGAAGGTGAGTTGAGTCTTCAGAGTAACTGTCAATCAATGCCAAGTTTTAACCAAAAAAATTATGAAACATATGGGATATGCAATGAAGATGAGTTCCACATATTTCAATAACTAGAGAGTTTCTTACTTTTAAAACTGACAAAATATCAATGAACTCAGCTTTGAAATTAGAGTCGGGATGATCATCAGCGCAGGCTGCTGTAAGCTGAAGTCTGCTGATAAGGCTGAGTGCTATTTTTAGTCACAGATATCTTTAAATACATGCAGTTACAGTAGAAGCGATTTAAAGCAAAGAAAATCAAAATCATTCAGCTGTTTGTTTAGGAACAGTCCCATGTGACAGCTGAAGAACAAAACACTCAGCAATATATACAGTCTGTAACAGCTTTTTTTTTTTTAATACAGTACCCAAACAATTTTCAAATATGTTTGAAAATCACCTTCTTTTCTTCCTCCTCCTCTACTGCCTTTTTCTCTTTCTCTTTTTTCTTTCCTTTCTCTCTCTCTTTTTCTTTGTGTTTCTTTTCCTTCTTTTTGGGCTTCTTGCTCTTCTTCTCTGCAAGGGGAGCTTCTGAGTCTGGTGACTTCAAGTTCTCCGCATTTCTGTGTCTCTGCACCGGCAGCTTCTCGCTGTCTGCTAAGGGTCTTAAAACCAGAGATGCCGTTAGCCTCGGGGTGCAAGTAGGATGCTCTCTCCCGCAGTTTGGACTGTGCTGAACTGCAGGACACAGTTGCATTTTATTTCAAACAATTGTTTCCAAAAGCACGGCTAGTAGTTCAGATTTACCATGTGCCCCAAATCCTTTCCTTAGAAATTTCTGTGATTTCTTTTCCCCTCCCAATTCTTGCCATAGACTGTTCAGAAACCAGTGAGGAAGAAGCTCACTGACTGCCTCTTTCTAAAACTTCTGCTAACGTTTTCACATTGGAGCAGCAAACAACAGTTTGGGGAGACTTCTCTTGGTCTTACTCTCCTCATTTTTTTGCTTATATTGTAAGCAGCACCAGACTTGATCCATTTTTACTTTGAAACCAATCCTACAGAGGCCAGCAAGTTCTCCCCTGTTTGAAGAGCAAGCAGATCTCATTTTAAAACTCTTGCACAAAAAAGACTATTTCACTGGAATAGTGGCAGACAGTCAACAATGAGGTCGTCTCACACAAACGTGGGGGTCAGAGATTTCAATAGCACCGTGGCCCTCCTAGTACTTATGCTGCCCGCTGAAACCAAGCTCACAAAGGAGGGCGACCACTTGGTGAAACGTTCTTACCTGGAAGGCTTCCCTGAAACCAGACTGCAAGTGAGCGTGACACAGACATAGCAGTGCAAGCACAGAGAGAGAGAGAGAGAGAGAGAGGACAGACGTGAGAAACATGACAGGAGGGCACAGCGACTCACGTGGAACGGGACAGGAATGGATGGAAACGATACACAAGCCCAAAGACGCCTCCTGGAGCACCCCGAGAGCCTGCTTAGTGTTTGCTGTGCTGTTTAGGCTTCTCGTGCAAATACCAGCTCTACTCGTGTAAATTCATTTCTTTTACATATCACCGTGGACTCAGAGAGGAACGTGCCCAGTTCAGGGTGGGCAGTGAAGGGCATCTTCCAAATTTGCTCTTAAAGACACACTATTTTTTTTAAAGGAACTGTGACGCCAAACTTGTACAGACTCGTATCAGAAATGCAGAGAGTGAGTTAAGCTTTAAAGTTGTTGAAGCACCACAAACAGAGAGAACGTGTAAGTGCTGGTTGTAGATGGTCTTTCAAGTCTTATAAGAACCCCCCAAAAAACCACACTCAAACGCTCACCTTACAACCTCTGTTCTTTCAGACCCCAGTCATTTGTGCAGTTCCCACCTCTCCCCCAGAACTTTCATCACTTTAGCAGTGTAGGTTTTAGCCTCTATGCTGCCATAGGAACCAGAAGTACATGATGGGAACCCAAAATGGATGATGAGCTACATTTTTTTTGTGCAAAAAACCTCTCCATGCTCTACAGCATGGAGAGAATCTTCTTACCTTTGGCTCCTTTGCCCCAGCCTAGCTCTCACACACTCAGGTTAACAATAAAGCTACCCTGCGTGTGGATGAGATGACCTCTGGAGGTCCCTTCCAACCTTAAGCATTCTGTGATTCTAAGTAAATTCGTAGAAGAAACTGTCACTTACTTATCCAGATCTATATCAAGCGCTTTATAGGGATCATTCGGATCTTTATCATCCTCATCACTGGGCAACGCATTCTGCAAGACAGAAAGAGACCTGCAGTAAACGAGAGGCAACTGAACTGAACTTTGAATCTTGGAACTTCAATCTCCCTAAACCTGCCCCATTAGATGGTTAAGCACGAAACAAGCCAGTTTGCAGCTAGGCAAAAGGAGCTGTATGAACAGGGCAGTTGAATGCAGCATCTGCTTATGAGATGAATTTGGAAAAGAAAAGCATTCTTTGTAAACTGAAGAATTTGAATTGCTGCTGTTTGGTTTTGATTAAAGGAAGCTTTAGGAACAACAGATTACATCATTAGCATGTGCAGTTAATTATAATCATCTGCAAAGCTGCTGACTAGACAGCAAGTTAATGTCAGAGCGAGGCAGCAAAGCATTAGAAATGAAGTGGCTATTTGGACAGTTGTTTTTACAGCAGAGATGCTTATTGCTTTTCAATTTGCTTCAGTAGCATTTTTCATCTTTTTGTACATAAAAAAACCACAACCATTTCTCCTCCTACAAAGGAGGACCATTTCAGTCAATTGTTTCTTCAAGTGCTCTGCAAGAAATCAGAGTTCTTGGACTGCAAGACTCCAGATGGGCTGAAAATTTGCTGGGGAAGAAGAGGGTGAGGGAAAGGGAGGCAGGAATCTCTCCAGAAAAGCTCGAGGAGATCCCTGCAGCTCAGAGCACCACACACAGGCAACTAACCTCCGGCATCTCTTCTGTGATGATATCAACATGATGAGCTGGGGCAATGTCCTCCTCGCTCTCTGTGTGCAGGGAGTTATGGCGGTGATGTTTACCTCTCTTCTCCTTTTTCTGTTTTTTCTTCTTCTTGTCTTTCTCCAGCTTCTGTTTATGCCTTCGCTCCTCTTCCAGTTTCACATACTGGTCGGACATAGGCATTCCTGCAGGGGAAGCCAAGCTGCCTTCAGGCTAGAGCACAAACTCACACTGATCACGGCAATACTACGTTGGAAGCAAACCTGGATTCTCGTTTTTCAGAATCACAAGGGTCAACACTTCTCGACCACTCCACATCAGCTCACGTTTCCTTCTTGCAGCAGCTTTATGACTAGACTCCATTTCTCTTCAAAAATAGGACAAAGCTCTATCCTGCTCTCCGATTCTCATCCACACTAAGCGGATTAAAAATCAGGCTAAAAATCGTTACTTTAAATAACCACCAGCTCCAAGACAGCCCACTAAAACATTCCAAATGTGACTGTTTCCTACCCAGGGCAGTCATTAGTTCATGTGTTACAGACCTGGCTGTACAACGTGCTGAGTCAGAGAGTTACTTTAAATACTGTGTTGAGACACCCAGACTGCAAAGCACATCTGGGAAAACACTGGTTCTCGCTCAGACTGACTTGCATTCTCACACGCACATGAGCTGAGCAGAGATATTTAATAATCTCCAGGAATCAGGTTCCCTGCCTTGAGAAACTAAAAAGGAACTATTAGCGTTAACTGAATTTCTGTAACACCCTGAAAAGATTCGCTGCACTTACCTGGAACTTTTAAGGGGACAGAAAGATCTATCTGGACCACAGGTATATGTTCCACGCCTGGAGTGTCTTGGTATCGCTGGACAAATGAAAATAGGTTACGTTTTGAGTATCAGCAAACACATATCTATGTAAACAAACACATTTCAAACCGTTCAGTCCTAAATCCCATCTGGTAGCAGGGTGCAATTATTTTGGAGCTGACTGGTAACTATTCTGCAAGACTTGGCTTCCGGCTGTAGTGCTCTACCTCGAGAGAGGTTTGTTACAACCCTGAAAACCTTCCATTTTGTGTTTTACTGGTAATAACCTGCCCCTTCAAAAGACAGCACTCGGGAGCATTTAGCTCTAAGCTGGAAGGCCCCTGGAGATACACTGGAAGCTGGACGACCTTAGGACAGAAGGTCCCTTGAGGATTTCTTAGCAAGACAAGGTTTCGTAGCTGTAGGTCACTACTCCAACTGCTGGGGTACAGGGCAATGAGAAGCGCAGTGGAAGCCACCAGACGTTTCCCCGTGAGAAGGTGCAGCTCCCACATTTAGAGAGCCTTCGCAGGAGAGGAGAGCAGCGGGTTTTCACCCAGACTCACCTTCTGTGGGGAAGGGGAGCTTTTAATATAAAACGGGTTGTTGGCCTGTTCTTGTTTCCGGGCTTCGCGACGCTGAAAGGAAAAGAAGTGCAGTTATGTTTGTTTATAGGCAAAGACAGATAAAGGTGCTGGAGGGCAAGTGTGAGCTCCCTGAGTATCTGCAGCACTGCAAAACTACTTGCAAAGACTGCAGCAAAACAAATGATCAAAACCAGCTGTTGAGATTCATAGTTAGGAGACATGCTGGAACATAAGCACAATTACTACTAAAATACTCTTCAGGAGGTAAAGAAAGGATGTCCTGAGTCTAGATTAGAGATAGGAACTCCCTGGACAGCAGATTTGGATGGCAGTTCATTTGTTTCTATCCTCATTTTTGCAATGGAGAGGAAGATGGAAGGATTCATGCAAAGAAATAAAGGTCTCCATCACAGTAGTCAGAACAAAGTCAGCAGCAGGAAAGGTGCTATCGCTGCTGGCCACAGTCCCATCACCCAGGAATTAACAGAATGTGCTGTGGTCTGTGATCCAAGTTACCCAGCTTTCAGCTGCTGCTTCTCGTGCTGGTGCAGAGGCCTTTCACAGGGGGACAGGGAATAAAAGGCAGCTGAGCAGAGCCGACACGTAACAAAATATTAACTGCAAAGCACTGCCCTGAGCAGCCTGCCCTTCAAAATGAATCACAAGGCATAAATTGAGCAGGAAAAAAGCAGTGAACTCCCACAAAATAAACCCATACTCTCCCATCAACCAAAAAAAAAAAAAAAAAAAAAAAAAAAAAAAAAAAAAAAAAAAAAAAAAAAAAGAATCACTAAGTGGTCATCAACTTTTCAACTTTACAGCACCCAAAACAATATATATCTGTCTAGGTGGGTGGGTATCTAGGTAGGTGGGTATCTGGATAAATAATTAACACATCAGGTTTTTAAAATGGCTCAGTACTAGCAAGGGCTAATGGTTTCCATTTGAACAAAATAGATAAGTGAGGCTTCCCGATCTTCAGTGCCAAAGTACGCATGGAAAAAAAAAGTGTTCTGAAGTTCCCTCACTCTGGCCAGCTCCTCTTCATCGATTTCGGGCTGCTTTTGCCGGGAATGCCTTTGCTCCTCGTCGTGGAAAATCGTTTTGGGCTTTTTGTCCTCAGACTCGCTGTCCGACGGAGGTTCGTTGATCCAGGCGTCGAGGTCCAAGCTGGCGAGAACGGCAGTAAACACCAACACCAACACAGAACGTTACTCGGAAGCTCTGCGTTTAAGCTCAGTTTAAGAGGTCACACAGTTTACATGAGGTTTTGGGAGAGAGAAGGAGACTTACCCCTCGGGAACTGGCACTTTTTTCTGCGCTTTAGGGGCTACAGGGTTGAGCTCACCAGCAAACAGGGCTATCACTTCCTCAGCTACAGGTATTTCTTTTATTTGGAGCTTTTGAATGTATTTTATTAGCTGCAAGATGCAAGAAGCCTAAAAGCAAACGGAGCAGCAATTTCAAAGTTAGTATCAACAACGGGACCAAAACCCAACTGCAATAGAAGGCACCAAAACAAAAGTTTGACCCCTGCACTGAGGGAATTAAGGGAAACACCATGAACTAGGTATGCAGAGCAAGTATTACAGATCCGAGATCCCCTCCTCTAGTTGCAACCATTTTGTTATTGCTTTGAATATACCTCTCAAAATCCAGGTGTCTGAGTCCCCTGTAGCACACACTGTTATTTAGCCTTACAAAGAGAATCAGGTGTGCACTAGACTGGATTTTCCAAAATGGATTTTCTTAAAATAAAAGAAATATTCCAAGTAAAAATGGAGGTTTTCAATGAGGGAATGAGTAACGGGGCTGGGCTGAGGAGGCCGAGTCCCACTCTTCATAGTCACCTTTTTTAATCACCGGATGAAAATCAGAATCCGCTGCTGAGGTTATCATGTTTTACTATAAAGTAACCACTTGCAATTTTTAATCTATACCGTACACAAAACCAATATAAACTGAATTAGACTGACAAATTAAGCAAGGGACAGACAGTCACACTTTCAGAATTATGTTCTGTTTTTCCAGACACTACAGATAATGGTCTTCAACTTGTTCACCTTCCAGCCAAGGCTTATTTCTGATGTACGTAACGGCAGCTTGTTTCAGAACACGACTGCCATGGGAATCCATTTCAGGCATCAATATTTAAAAGCAGCTCTTTTTAATTAACTTAGTAGTACATCACCAAATCACTGTGGTCAATTGATATCATTCTGAATGGCCACCTTGGAAGGCAGACTTCAAATCTGTCAGATATTTCATGCTTTTGAAAGCACAGAAATGAACGCTAAGTGACATTCGTGCTTGCATAACCATAAACCAATCCTTTCCGAGGGAAGCTCTCATGAGCAGTCTTCAGACAGGGCACTGAGCTGGAATTAGACCCAGGCTCTGCCATAAAATGTCACCACTCTTCCCACTTCTTTAATTCTCTGGTGTCCGTTGCCCTGACTTACGCAAAGTGCAGAAAAGCAGCAAAGCTCCAGTGATGGCACTGCTTTTAAAAGCACGCGTACATGTTCATAGAAAAAAAATATATAAAAGAGGCCATCATTTATATTGGTGCCTGTATGACAAACGCCATGGTAATTCTGCTCTCTTACCCTCTCCTGCACCTCTAGATCTGCGCTCTGCACAAACTGAGGCAGACGATCAATCATCAGCTGGGTGATTTCCTGGGCTGCTTCCTTCTCCCCGGATTGCTCCTTCTGCTGCAGGATGGACGCGTAGAGCTTCACCATGTTCTGCACATAGACGGCCTGGATGTGGCCCGGCAGGGTTGTGACTTTAGGCCTCAGCATGGCTTCTAAAGTTTGGTTTGCTTCCTCCAAATGTCTAAAAAAAAAAAAAGACAGGGGGACAAATGAGAGATAGCAATGGACAAAGCTCAACATTTCACCCAACAGGAGAATTTGTAAAAGCCTCGGTTGTAATACAACGTGTTCTGGACAGATAAGGCAGACTACAAATACGCAAACATTTATTATCTGCATGTTTTTCCCTTCCAGACTGCAGTAATAACAAAATACAAAATTTACAGCTTTAGCCTACCAGGAAAAAACAAAAACAATAAAACCACCCACAAACAGAACACAGAAAAGCACAAAACCAACCCGAAAACCCTCAAACAAGCCAAAAAGGGTGTGTGCCTATGAGGGCACACCAGCCTCTGTGCTTGGAAGTGCAGCGTTCCCCCTCTCACGGAGCATTCAATGCCAGTTTTGGGTTCCAGTTCCAAGGGCAATGTGGAGGTGGCAGCAATGCAGCCACATCCCTGCTGTGCTGCCACCCACCACTCACACCAGTGAGCTCGGAATTTTGGCTTAATAACAGAAAGACAATGAAGCAGATAACACCTAAACCACAGAACAACAGTGACCCGAATCTCCCCTTGAGAACAAGCCACTGAAAGGGCGCCCAGCTTCCTTTTCGTGCAAAACGTACTCCGAAAACTCGCCGCATATCCATGCAGCAGCATAGAGCACCTCGCAGATTCCGTTTCTCTGCGCGTTGCTGGCTATGAGGTGAGCGTTGTCCAGCAGCATCGCCATCTGAGACACTGCAAACCTGCGGATGGCTTTGACGCGGATGGCGACGTCCAGCATCTGCGCTGCTATGAGATGCCCGTGCCGCGTGCCCTCCAGGCGCGTCAGCTCCACCAGGATGCTGATGTACCTACAGGAAGAGGCAGTTTCATCAGCAGACAATCACTCATGACCTTTGCTGAGTACAAGCCGGCGCGTAAAACCACTGACCATTCAAAGTTTGTGATGTATTGGTAGTTGGACTGACTACAAATGTCTATGATTTTGGTCAGCAGCTCGTCCCGATACGTTGTCCCTTCAGCTTTATCCACGTGAATCATCAGTTTCTTCACTATCTCCATCAAGTTCTTCTTCGATACCTGTCAGAGGTTAAGAAATTGAACAAAAAAGTAAGCCATTGGCTGGGCAAAGTCCTTCCAATTGCACTAAAGCAGCCGCTAACTCTTTGATGGACCTACACTATGTCTTAAAATCAGAACACAAGAGATGGTAAAACCTTTTGCAAGCAGATCTTCACTCCTATCTAAGGAGCGCAGGTGCAAAGGGGAGCTAGGTTTGCTCAGCCCTAGGTGGAGTTAGACTTGGCTTTTCTTTTAGCGGCTATGAGCCAGAGAGGTTTGAACTGGGAGGGATCTCTGAACATCGCCCAAGTCCAACCACTTGCTCAAAGAAGGGCCTAATTGCTCACGCCCTGGTCCAGTCAAGTTTTAAAAATCTCCAACAAATGGAAGACTGATCAGAAGGATCAAATTTAATGGCTAAAATGCAGAAATCCAGGAGGAAACGAGCTTTAAGTAAAAGTTTAAAAGTAAGCATTACTTAAGCTAGTAAACCAAAGCAATTGGAGGATTCATTTACATCTAACAACCAACTATTTAACAACCAACTCCAATTATTTTTGCAGCAACATTAAAGCTGCTGCCCTAATCGAATTTTAGTGAAGTTGTCAACTCGTGAGAGGGGTGGAAAAAAAAAGCCTCTGTATTCTTTACTTCCTCTTCTAAAATGGGAAGCTTTGAGATGTTACCTACGTTACCCCTTCCTGTGGGATCGGCTTCTCCAAGCTCCCTCCCCGCACTAAGTGAAACAGACTTTATGGATCACAACCACAAGACTGCAGGGGAGAGGGGAAGAGCTGAGGATTTCTTAAGCATTGGCCTCTTGGCCAGAAAGTCACAGGGACTGGAGGGGAAGGGAAATGCCCGTGGACACCTACCATGCCATAGAGGAGGTCTAAAGCCCTGAGGCGGATAGACTCGTCTTTGTCATCCAGACATTGCAGAATGAGGTCCTTGTGAGACTGCACGGACTTGGGATGCGTTTTCAGGATTTTGGACATAGCTAACAACCCCAGGTACTTCACTGTGAAAGACACAGAATAAAACTTCTTTCCAAATATAGAAATACTGTTTTGTGTTGAACACGAAATCTTAATGAGTGCTTCTACTTAACCCCCCATTTTAATATATTGCAATAAAATCCTCTGATGAAGAGAGAAAGAAATGCCCTATCACAAGTGGCATTCCTTGATTCTGCACTGTCACATAGAGGGACATAACTGCATAGGTATCTTTACCAGTCTTGTTTTGCCATGATGGAAATTACTGATCCCGCGATCTTCTTCTCATGGAACCCCCCTTCTTGCACGCTACTATTACGCTTACGCTACAAAACATCCCTCACTACTTTCCAAGCAGTAAGTTTTTAAAAAGGGAAACCCCAGAGCATGGAAACAGTCATGTTTTGGATTTACAAGACCACAAACAGCAGCAATTCCTCTCTTTTTAAAAAGACTCCTTGCAAGTGTTCACTACCCAAAATTATTTCCAGGAATTGTTTACAACATACCAGGCACTAGTACTCTGAACAAGCTGCTTGCAGAAATAGCCCATTGCTCTAGGACTGCTTTTTTTCTGCTGCAATTTCTCTCCAGTGGTCGTTCACTACAAGTTTCCACAAAGACAAGCAACATACTTACAGTTCTGGTCAGAATCTTCTATTAATATTCTTAACTTCTGAACACAAAGCTGAAAAAAAGACCCGGTCACGCTTATTACAGAAGCCTGAAAAGTCTTTAAAAAAAAATCTTAGTAAAATAAATTAATAAAATTTAGTATGCAAGGGTGGCTCTAATAAACAAACGCTCTGATCAGGACCCATGGCTTCTAGGAAGAAAGACTTGTTGCACTAGCAATTGTTAAAATTAAAAGAACAGTTCTCAGGATTGTATTGAGAGCAGCAGATGAAGGCAGCAGTTAAGAAACCTCAAAATGAGAAGAAGCTGCATGTCATAGCAAAGGAAGTTAGAGAATCTGTGAGGAAAATGCTCAACCATTAGGACTCCAAGCTGAGCGAGACCACTTTGGTGAGACCACTTGGACCTTTGGCAGAGGAACCCAACCCTATTTCCCCATGGCCCTTAGGATGACCCAGCAGAGCAGAACAAAAACAACTTCCCACCCTAAACCCAAGCGGTGCTGTACCTGGATGCTGGCACTGTGATTAGGCATCCCGGAGGAGAGAGAGATCAGAACTGAAACACAGAAACACAAGTCTGAGATTTGTTTTCCTGCCTCCTCAATCACTGCTTACGTTATAACACAATACCTAAAAGTCAACAGAGAGCTTAGTTCACAAGCAAAGATGCCTCTGTGTGTCTGCTGACCCATGTGTGTTGTTACAGGAACTTGTTCTATATACTTTTATAACGCTAATAAAGAGTAGGACAGAAAAAAAAAGACAAGGGCTGGAACTCTTTGAAAAGTCAAGTCACAGCTGCTTTTCATTAAGCTTTGCTCAGCATACATGCTATTTTCATTTTATTGCTAGGCATATTTGATACTTCTAGCAATATCTAGGAGTTTGTGTACAAATAATGACTAATTGCTGGCTAGTGCTTTGGTTCAGCTTTTAGCCAATACGACATAACAGCAGTAACTCAGCTACTGACAGCAAGGAATCTTAGTGACAGCTCTACAGTGAAATAAACTTGCTAGGCAATTTAATCTGGTCATGGAAATATATTAATAGGCTGCAACTTTAAAAATAAAACAGGCTTCCAGCTGGTGTTAATTGATGAGGGAGTTAATCATGTTCTTTTCTAGTTAACAAATTTCAGTTCTCACCTGCTATTACTGTGTTCACACATTCATACAAGAGAGACATGGCTGAGGTGCTGAAACACAAATCAGGTGTTTTAAGTAAGGAATAGAAACAGCACATTTTGCAGAGTTGTCAGCAATATCTTGACACAAGTTAACACCTCTAACTACACAGGAAATTGTCTTCTGTTCCATATACCTTCCAAGATGAAGAATTCTCACTCAAAAACTCTTGGGAGGACAGAAGGAGGGGAAATGCCTACTGAGATTAAAGTAGCCACTTGAACTACGCAGTCCTCATCTTGACTTCCCAAACATCTGCAGGGTCCTGCGTTAAACCATTTTGTCTCCAGGAAGAAGTCAGTAACTGCACTGACATGGGAAATGAGGAAGGAAGTGATAACACAAAACCTCAACACCAGTTATGGAGCCCTGAACCAAACTTGACCAAGAATCAAATCAAATCTTGATTTTTTTTTTATCTTAAAGAGATAGCAAAAAAGGCAGAAAATGCTGAAGTCTCGCCAAACAGAATCAGTAGGACACAAGCAGAAGACCCTTTCAGAAATCAACTGGCATGCAATACATTTCAAATGTTCAATTTGGGTTTTATATCTCACTAGAGTTCTTCAGAAATAGTCCTGATGTAATTTGTCACTAATATAACCAGATTTCTTGAAAAACTCAGAAAAACATTGCTGGACAACGAGCTACTGATGGGCCAAGAAGGAACATCCCCGATGCCCAACCACCACCGTGACACTTGTTGTACATACCTGTGTATAAGGTTGGTCAGGGGCTCAATCAACTTCTTTCCCAGCCTAGGTTCTAATGGAGTAAGAGCACCAAACTATTCAAAAAGCGTGGACAAGAAACCAATTTAATAACCGGTTTTAAGCAACGTAAAAACAGCACTTAAACTGCAATTCATTAGATTTTACAAAGCTATATTAAACTATTTTTCCTTCTGTTTGCAAACACTAGGGGAGATTACTAGTTTCTTTTTCTTTTAATGATAAGAATACCTCCAAGCAGGAGATCTATTTCCACACCCAAAAGCAGGTAATGAGAATCCCAAGCCTGCACAGGGAGATCTACAACACTCACCAATTTTATAATTTTAATGAGAACCCAATTGTTGGTTGACGACGTCATCAGCTTGAAGAACAGTGGAGCCAGGGAAAGGTAGTTCTTGGGATTGCGTCTGGCCAGCTCACAAATAACATTTACCGCAGCAGACTGCACGCCTGAGGAACAGAAGAGGGAAAAGCAGGAATCTCATCATGGGCTTAATGGCAACTGAAGCTTCTGGTGCAGAATACGCTGGACAAAAGCGGTGAAAGATTCTGATTCTGAATCTTTTGGGCCGTACCTTAAGAGAGGCAACTTGTTTGCAGAATGCAGGCATTATAATTAATAGCCCTACCCACCATGCATGACGTTTCAAGACATTTGTTTCTTTAAAAGAAGTATTTTTTTTTTTAATTAAAACAGCTACAAGAAAAGGAAAGTCTCATTTAGTAATCTCATGGAGCATACTCATTTCTTTTCAGCCTCAAAATCCTTTTTCTCCTCATTTAGGAGTCTTTTATTCTTGTAGAAAAGACTCCTTTCATAAAACATTTTCATAAAGCGTCTTTAATAAGTCTATTTCCTCCTTCTGTGTTTTTTTTTTTAAATCATTCCTGAAAGATGGCTCTTACGCACTCCTATCAAATCAGTCTGACATACGTATTTAAATTCCTCTCTAGACACACATATACAAGCACATTCAAATAAGTTCAAAACTTAGGAATGATACCATTTTAATAACATTAAATATGAAACAAGAAATGGATGCTTCGAAGAAGGCATTATTGATATGGCAAATTCAACTCACCCTCCTATTAAAACGATGAACCAACACACCAAAGATGACTAT
>VZSG01001583.1:3280-16294 GCA_013398315.1 Nothoprocta pentlandii | reverse complement strand
CACCTATATCTAGATGCTTCATGTTCTGCTTAATTGCTAGACTGAGGAACAAATCCTTAAAGCAGGTGTGATGGCAAAACATGCTGTTTGGACCAATATAGGCCCAAGTACAGCAAAGGCCTGATTTGTTGCGGATTTGCTGCCTTTTCAGGCAGATGTGGCTATTCCTCTGTTCTAACATTGTGAGGGAGAGGGGAGACACCTTCGTTTTGCACAAGATAATCTGTGGAGGGGGTAGATAGATGGTGGAGATGTTCGAGGAGAGACTGAGTGAGTTGGGCCTGTTTTCTCTGGAGAAGACAAGGTTGAGAGGGGATCTTATCAACATGTACAAATACCTGAGGGGTGAATGTAGGGAGGAAGGGGCCAAACTCCTCTCAGTGGTGGCCAGTGATAGGACAAGGGGCAATGGGTACAAGTTGAAACATGGGCAGTTCCATCTGCATGTGAGGAAGAACTTCTTCACTGTGAGGGTGCCAGAGCCCTGGCACAGGCTGCCCAGGGAGGCTGGGGAGTCTCCTCTGGAGGTCTTCACAACCTGCCTGGATGCCGCCCTGTGCCACGTGCTCTGGGTGTCTCTGCTGGAGCAGGTCGTTGGACTAGATGATCTCTAGAGGTCCCTTCCAATCTCAGCCCTTCTGTGATTCAACAGACTGTATTAGAATCCACTCACCAGGGTCTGGGTCTTCAAGTTTCTCCTTAAGGCGAGGAAATGCAGGACGGAGGGACTCCGGGTACTTCAGAAAGACTTTGTACATGATTAACACTGCTTTCTTCCTTATATAAGGCTTTGTATGCGACATCTGTTAATGAAACAACAGAGATCAGCCTCTAACAAACGTACATGTCCAGAACTCACCTCGGGGTCCGCGTCTCAACACCATCTTTCAAAATTGTTCTCTAAGGATTTTGGCTCTTTTTAAAGAGCTCGGCTTTTGAAGAGAGAGAAAAGCACTGTCATTTCTCACTCCAACTAACAGATCTATACAAAGTCCTCCCTTTCGGCTAACTGGCATCCGTGTAGGCTCTCCAAAAACCTCACAAAAATATCCAAGTGTCAGTTCCTACTTGCAGTTCAAGGATTAACAGATATTTACCAGATTCAAACAATTTAAACATTCTTTACACAGCTACTTCTGGCACAAATTCAGTCTTTCTCATCAACTCACCAGTGTCATGATGTCATTTGCCAAGTCCCTGGCAAGATCTGGAGTAACAAAACAGGACAAGCCAGTCAGTGCAACTCCAGTATCATATTGGTTAGGACTACTCAGATCCTAAAAAAGGAAAAAAAGGCTCAAAAATTTAAGATTACACAGGATGTAGAGAAACTGCTTTCTCAGACCAGTTTTATTCATTCATTATGAAGACTTCCTATTCCATGAGAGTAACTGTGCAGCTACTGAGGAATGCCATCCAATCCCCACTGAAATACACTTAGCCCAGGGTTTTAATAAAGGGCGTGAAGTATAATTTAACAAGGAATGGAAGACATATCAGACAATACACTCCAGACACAATCAAAAATCTGCCTAAAATATCAGAAATTAAATCCAAAAAATCTAAAATTATACAGTATCAAATCAAAATTGCTCTCCCTTCCCTGTAATCTCATTGTGTTTAATAGTGCCCACCTTAACTTCCCTACTACAGAAATGAAGCTGTCAGTAAATTAGAAGGAAAGTCAACTCACAACTTTCAATCCAGAAAGACCAAACACAAGCCAGTGTGCCTATCTGAAGTTCCTACACCATATTTTCTTTCAAAGTGTTAAATAAATTAATATTCCTATCTGAATATACCAGAGTATGAATTATAAAACCAGAGCTGAAAAGGCGCACAGCATTGCAGAATCAATCCCTAATTGCAGAACATGGATGAACATTACTAGAAATATGTATTTATCAGAGCTGAATAGTTTAAAAGATAATGAAGAGCACAAACCAGATACCAGACAACATCCCTTTATTTTAAAAAAAATTATTTAATAAAAGCTATTTTCAGCTTTTTGGACTACAAAGCAAGCAAACAGAATTCTACTTTGACCTGTGTTCTCCCCGCAATTACAGTTAAGGAGGACAGTTAAGGAGACAACTTAAGACACAAAGCTTGCGAACCCAAGACAAAAGGTTACCTTTCGGATTTGATTAGTCGTTAGCATAATTACGTCGGTCCCTTCATGAAAACACTGAGAGGCGGCCAGGTAACCAATTCTCTGTAAACGAGATAGCAGGAGAAAGACAGTTATTTATAAGCTCAGATAGAGCTCAAATGAAAAACTGTTAGCTTCACGGGCTAACTGCAATATTAAAAAGTTACTACCATTTTAATTGCACAGAGAACTTACTTTGAATGTAAACTTTGATGCACTCATGACTTCAATAATATTGAAAGCTGCCCAACTGATGTCGTAGCCCAACATCTGCAACTGTTAACAGAGAAGCCAAGGTAATGAAGTTGTAAAATAAGATACTGGAGAAAACAGTCAGATACCTGGTTCCATCTTCAATTTAAGGTAAGTGTCCAAAAAACAATACTGTAAATTATCTCAAGTTTGTGGCTAACGCTACTTTCTACGTCACGCTGTAGAAGTAGAAAAACTGCACCAGAAGCAAGTTCTACAACTTTCTCCCTTTCAGAGAGAAGGAAAAAAAGAAAACAAACCAAACCCAAACACCCTTTCCTCAGCACTATTTTCCTCCCTTTCTCCACAGAGGGCTGAGCAAAGAGAAGCTAAGATGTGACATTCCAATACTGGCCTAACCACGTGGCAAGCTAGGCAAGAATCACCACAGCTGAAGTCGACGAGGTCCTTTGCTTGACCAGCTGGCAGTCACAAGACCAACGCAAAGTTAGAGATAACCCGACATTATGTCCCACTTACGTAGGTAAGTTTGCAGACTGCGTTTGCCTTCACTGCGATATTGTCCTGCTTTAGCTCCTGCTTGATCTCATCGATGCACTGGGAGATGTATTTTGCCTGAGGGAAATAAAGAAAGTTACTTTCATGCTCATTTGCCACAGAAAGTTCAGTTTTGTGGGCTTCAAGCCTGTTAACTCCAAGAGCAGAAAGCTAAATGTATCATCTGCAAGTCCCAAGTTTCCCACACGCACATTATCTAGGTAGGCACTTAATTTTGATGGGAACTCTCATTAACAAGGAACTGTTAAAATGCTTTATTCCAAAACCTAAAATCCCCAGAAATGTCTCTGCAGGGCACTTCCTTCCCCGCATTACACTGGTCAGTCCAGAGCTCTTGTTTCAAAGACCTGTGAATAAAAACTGCCCAAGGAACATTGTGTTTCACTGCTCTTAGAGCATATCTTAGATTTAAGGTGACTGATGAAAACAGAAATTATCCCTCGTTTGGGGTATATTGGGAAATTCCTCATTTGGGAAACCCTTTTTGCTGGAACTCGTTAACTATTTCCATCGAGCCAAAAAATGCTGAAGTGAAGGCATGGCCCTGGTTTGTGTTTTAGATAAAGGATTTGGCCACTTGAGCATTTGGATAAGGAACACCTGTTTATTTGTATGGCACTCTCACTTGGTGGGATTCAAACGTCAATGTTTGCGCTTCAATATTTGGCCCTTTGTTTCTTTTCCAACCATCGTGTCTGTGCTTGTGGGAGGGATATGGCAAACCTGATCTAAAAATGCATGCAGATTTTTGCTTTAGGAATAGGCTTAATTCAGTCAGAGACTCTTTCAGCTCACGATTAACTATGGTTAAAACACTAAAGGCATCTGCAAGAGATATCATAAAAGATTTAAAGGCAGAGAAATAATCTCTCCTTAGAAAGCCACATATGCGCTGGGGTATTTATCACTCAGTAAAAATCAACTGTCCAAAGAACCAGGTCAGAAACAGCTCACCTATCTGCAAAGGAGAATCCTGCACAAATAGCATTACTTTCCACCAAAGTATTTTTCAACGCAGAAGTTCAACTATTGACATTTCTCCTCTTTATACAAAAATCTGTGCATTATTCCCCACTGTTCTTTGGCCATTTACACTGTCCTTACACTTCTAGCTGTGAGATTCAGCAGCTTAAAGTGGAGGATGCTATTCTTAATAAATAGATGAGAAGAAAAGTACGTTATACAAGGTGTGGAGTGCAACGAAACTCCTGTGACCGAAGTAAAGGAAAGCAGCAAGTGAATTTTAATGCAGGCTCTTTACGCTCTGAGCTACACTCACCTAATGACAACCTAGCCTGCTGCAATTTGGAGTCTAGCAACCCCAAAATTAGAACCCACCACCAAGAGGCAAGGTGAATAAATGCTATTCAGAGCAGAAACAGCCTCCTTGGGGTAGCTGCTCTGAAGCAGATAGAATTGGACTTTTTTCCTCTTGAATCCTGAGGTTAGAGAGATGAAGCTGATTCCTCCTGGTACGACCAGTATCCATTCCTGAGACACTCGGGCTTTGTTGAATCCCACTGAGTTCTTGCTTGGCCCCTTCCTGCAGCCCCTCAAAGGGATCTTCAACCAGCAGCCCGCTCTCAGGCAGCTCAACTCAGAAGGTACCCCAAGACCAGAAAACTAGCCAAGGAATTTACTCTAAGAAATGTAACATAACCCCAAACACCCATACTTGGAAAGAAATACCACCTCTGTGGCAGCATTTCTCAGGTCTGTGGATGAACCAAGCACCAAACAACTCCTGCCACCACAGAGCGCCTCGGCTGTGCTCCTGGAGCCGGGGAAGTGAGCATCTCTAACGGGAGCGGAGAGGGCTGCTCTCCAGTGGGAAACCAGCCCAAGTTGCAGGGATTTGGGATTTTAGACCCTTCACAGCCTGAACGGAAGTCAGGTCCAAACAGCTTCCATAGAAAGCTTCATCTCCAGCGTCCAAAGTCAAAGCCTTTAGCAGTAGGCAAAATATACGTGAACAGGGAGGCTGAAAGAACCACTTACACAGTGTGCAACCGATCTAGAAATGCATTGTACCTACCCTTGAATATTTTATGCACAGGGCAACACGCTGGAACAGTGTCACTGGATCCTTCCCAAGTGTATCTGGTTGCCACATCTTGGCCAGCAACACCAGTGCCAGCTTTCAAAGCCAGGCTCAAGGCAGGTCCTCGTTCTTTATGCCCACGTACAGAAGGCGTTACCGACATTTCTCAAAAATCGATCCCCAAACTCCTCAAACATCAGCTGAACCTTCCCGCTTGTCTCTCAGGTTGCTGTTCAAAACCGCAGCCCCCGCAGCCCGCCGGCAAATCCTGCTCTATGAATCAGCCTAACTGAATGACCAACTTCCTTACAAGAGGGTGAGAGAGCAAAAACAGATACAATAAGCTTAAAAAGGAGATTTTTGGAAAGCACAGGAAGTCTTTCCTGACTATCTGTACATCGACTTTTAAAAGACTACAAAGAACAAAAGAGACTATAGATAGCAAGCTTTAGAGGATCAGGGGGTATTAGCAATTTGATAATCTCTGTGGAGTACCACTGGTGTGAATAGGTGATACGGACAAAACGGATCTATTTTCAGTCACGCGTTATTATCCAAAACCCAACAATCACCTCAGCCACATCTGCTACCACAGTTAGTGTCTAAATAAACAGGAAGGAAGCAAGTACTCAGACGTGCTCCTCTAGATCAGTCCTTGCTAACCCAAGCGCTGCCCTTTGCAGAGTCCCAGGCGCTGAGTTTTACCGAAGCGTTTTTGCACTGATACCCCCAAACCCTCCGTGAGAGCCTCAAAGGTGCTCGGCTCAGGCTGCAAACTCGACTACAGTTTAGAATAAGCACTTAATGCAATGAAGATTTTTTAAAAAAAGTATCTGTCCACACAGTAGACACAGAACAGGGCCTAGATATTTGCAGGAGAGAAACATTATATACTAACACAGGGCAAAATCTGGATAGTTGTGCCAGCATCGATTCAATGACAGCCCACGTCACTGAACTCCTGTACAGTAAGTTTGTAGTGTGGTAAGAAAAAAAGTGTTTCCAGGGCTGTAAAATCCCATTTTTTTTTTTTCCTAAAATATCTTACGCAACCCAAGGAGGAAGGACAGGAATGGAAAGAAAAAGGAATGCAAAAAGAAAATATTTCAGGTTTGTTTATTCTCCCAGTACTGTGTACAATATTTGCACCAGTCCCTACTTGTTTTGCTCTTTCAAGGTTAAATGCACTTCAAGGTGATTGCTACCAGTGAGTGCCATGAGGCATAAAGTGCAATCTAAAATAAATGTGTAATTCTCATTGTAAACAAACAGAGAACCTGAGGGCTGGCAGAAAGGCAACATCACTCCAGTCTTCAAAAGGGGCAAGAGGGAAACTACAGGCAGGTCAGCCTCACCTCCGTTCCTGGAAAGGTGATGGAGCAGCTCATCCTTGAGAGCATCTCTAGGCATGTCAAGGAGAAGGAGGTGATCAGGAGTCAGCGTGGATTCATCAAGGGAAGTCATGTCTGACGAACCTGATAGCCGCCTATGATGGGATGACTGGCCGGCTGGATGAGGAGAGAGCCGTGGATGTGTCTACCTTGACTTCAGCAAGGCTTTCGACACCGTCTCCCATAATATCTTCGTGGGGAAGCTCTGGGAGCGTGGACTGGATGGGTGGATGGTGAGGTGGATCGAGAACTGGCTGGATGGCAGAGCTCAAGGGGGTGATAAATGGGGTCAAGTCCAGTTGGAGGCCTGTGGCCAGTGGTGTCCCCTAGGGTCAGTACTGGGCCCGGTGCCACTCAACTTGTTCATCAATGACCTGGAGGAGGGCACGGAGTGCACCCTGAGCAAGTTTGAGGACACCACCAAGCTGGGTGGAGTGGCCAACACTCCAGAGGGCTGCGCTGCCATTCAGAGGGGCCTGGACAGGATGGACAGTTGGGCAGAGAGGAACCTGATGAGGTTCAACAAGGACAAGGGCAGGGTCCTGCACCTGGGCAGGAATAACCCCAGGCATCAGCACAGATTAGAGGTTGACCTGCTTGAAAGCAGCTCCACAGAGAGGAACCCGGGAGCCCTGGTTTATAACAAGTTAGCCATGAACCAGCAGTGACCTCATGGCCAAGAAGGCTGACGGGCTCCTGGCTGCATCAGGATGGTGCCAGCAGAGCACGGAAGGGATCCTGCCCCTCTGCTCAGCTCTAAGAAGGCCAAACCTGGAGCACTGGGAACAGCTCTGGGCTCCCCAGGACAAGAGGGACATGGAGCTTCTAGAGAGGCTCTAGAGAGCCTTCTAGAGAGGCTAGAGAGGGGCAGCAGAGAATGACAAAGATGATGAAGGGACTGGAGCACCTTCCTTATGAGGAAAGACTGAGTAAGTGGGGTCTGGTTAGCCTGGAGAAGAGAAGGTTGAGAGGAGATCTGATCAATATGTTCAAGTACCTGAGGGGAGAACGGAGGGAGGAGGGGGCCAAACTCTTTTCAGTAGTGGTCAGGGACAGGACAAGGGGAAATGGGTCCAAGCTGAAACCCAGGCAGCTCCATCTCCAGGTGAGGAACAACTTCTTCATATGAGGGTGCCAGAGCCCTGGAACAGGCTGCCCAGGGAGGCTGCGGAGTCTCCTTCTCTGGAGATCTTCCAAACCCTCCAGGTTGTGATTGGGTGCCCTGTGCTCTGGGTGTCCCTGCTGGAGCAGGGGATTGGACAAGTTGTTCTCTAGGGTGCCTTCCACCCGCAGTCACTCTGTGATTCTGTGAGCTGAAGGAGATGTAGAATAGGGCCTGTGTTTTAAACATGACAGGATTTATGAGGTGTTCTTTTTAAGCACGTTGAGTTGAAGTGCACACAATCCCACACATTATCTTTAAATTTATTTCACTAAAACCATAAACTAATCAAAGTAAACAAGCACATTACAGAACGAAAGCAGCAATCAGGAAACCACATGGGTTCTCAGGAGCCAAAACAACATGGTGTAAAAAGTATGAAGACGCAATAAAGAGCTCAGAAAACACGTTACTACTTGAAAGGCATTTTCAAAAGTTTATCTTTCAGTCAGTTGTTGATAAAAATTATTGCTCTACGTGTTTCAACAGCTCTTAGTTTGCCTTTACTACTTGGCTCCAGGGATTCAGTCATGCATCTTGTAGGTGGTTGCAAGATCCTAGACCGATGTATGGTTCTATATGATGCAGAGTGGAGACGTGAAGGGCACCCTTTGCCATTTTGTGCTGCAGCAGCCATCTTCTGGATTTCTTATTAGGAGCATGGGGCACTCTCTGCTGCTCCCTTTGCCACCACGACTGAAGCTAGATAGTAAGACTCCTTAGACAAACAATATTGATGGCAGAGCGTGAAAAGTCAACTTACTTACACATACCTGGGCTTTATTTTACACTGGCTGAAGCTATATGCACCAACTGAAGCTTAGGATCATCTATTCTAAACTGAGCCATAAAGCAGTAAAGACCATTGGCCTTTATTTAAGAATTCAGACAGATACTAAACAATATATCTGTTTTTAGACTCATATCAAGCAATCCTAAACAAAGATCAACTACAATTCCATAAGACAACAGAAAGCCATAAAGCCTCCTGAACATTGAAGCAATATAGAAGGCCTCACAGCGGGGAAAAGAAACAGATGCAGAGTTGCAGCTGCTTGTCTTAAGCCAGGGCAAGGCAGGAAGGAGCTAGAACCGAGCTCAACACACATGTCCACAGGATTATGCTCTCAAGACACAGGCTGCAAAATCAGCTGGGTTTTCTTTGTAAATGCATGAGAATTCTGTCACTCTCCCACTGCGTGTGGCTTTTCTGGAGCTTAGCCAAAGCCAACTGGAACATCTTTACACACGACAGCATCTACAGCAGAGCCTGGGACACAGAGGGGCCAGTTTTCGTGCACTGTTTCCCCACAAAGGCTATTCTGGGATGCCAACAACCATGTGAATATTATATAGCAAACCCCAATGCTACATCAACACAAATCAGTAAACACACATGGAGAGTAAGACCTTAGAGATACCCCTCAATACAAGTGTGTGTCTGATTCGATAATATGGCGTTAATTTAATTACTATACAAGTACTTCTAAGATTTTTTTTTCAATTTATTAGTTCCAGTCACATTCCTGCGCATCATCTCAAGCTTTAACAGAAGTAGCAGGAGTTTCTGTGTCCACATAGGAAAAAGTTTCTCCCTTCTACGAAACAGAAGTATCTGCGGTCTTAGGGATTCACAGATAGGACTGAGTTGGGAGGGAAATGACAACAATAAAATAACATCAGTGAGATATTATGGATTAAATTTACATAGAAACAAAGCACTGAAAATATTAGATAGAAGTAGCACTAATAAATGAAAAAGATACGAGGAGTTCTAAGAGATGGAAGGCTAAGGGTGACCAAGAAAAGATGCTTCGTGGCCATCTCCTACTTCTTAAATGCAGTAAAAATGCTGGTGCAAGTGAGGTCAGTTTGGGAACCTGCTTCCTGCTGTACAACTGCACACTGAAGCCTCCACTGCTTGAGGGAATGAAACTGTCACACACTCATAGAGCTGCACGTGATGCATTTTATTCATGATAAGCTAGCCTACTTGAAGAAAGTTTCAATAATATACCCATACTTATGTCTACTTCACTTTTTAAATCTTTCAACATATGCATCTTAGTGAAAAATAAGTTCTGAACATCTAGGCTGTAAAACAAACAAAAAATATACAAAAATAGCAGTCAACTATGTGGCTTACAAGCCAGTCGTTCCACCATCCACTGATTGAGGAGGTGTCTGTGTGTCCCAGTTTTCCACTGCCAGTTACACGCGAGTATTCAACAGGCTTTGCAGACGTTTTGTTATTTGGAATCTTTTTTTTTTTTTTAAGTAATGAAAAAAGCATTAATACCACCAGAAAACATGGGGTTTTTTTTCTGCATCTTTCTGGATTTAACCAGATTGCTTCAGATTATGGAGCACTTTCAGTATGAACAGTCAGGGTTTTTAAAATGAGCTAAGGAACACAACCGATCCTTTACACCTGGTCCCATGACTCAGACTTTCTGATGTGCAGTTTTGTGCCTCCCGGGCTGCTCTTGGTATCACATCAGAAACATGACAGCACCCCAAGAACACTTCTAGACAAACAACCCAAAGGTAAACTTTGCACATCAAAAATATTCACTGACCTTCATAGCGGAGGAAGAGGTTTTTCAGTAAAGCCTGGGAAGATTTGACACACCGGAAAAGACCCAAAAAAAGAGATGAAAAACTCATTTGCTACATTTAACTTGAGGACAAAGGTGGCTGCATCAAACATCAATGAATAAGGAGCTCTCTTAAGACCACCACAGCAAAGCAGTGAGTATCTCTGTTCTTACTTGACTTTTTTGGTAGTTCTTCCTTGGACTTCACAAGAGGAACACTGTGCGTGTGCCCTCCATTTCCTGGGATGAAGCATCAGAATATTCTTATTCTTCTCCGTACCAGAAATTGCGCTTATGCACATGAGAACGTGATCCTTGTAGAGAGCTCCAAACCCTCAGACACAGCTACAAAAGGCTCTAGATTGGAAACAATGCCATTAGCCCCACTTAGGCCACCACCAATTAAATAATATTTAACATAGGAGAAAGCAAGCAGCTAATGAAAGGCAGCTGTAATGCCAAGTCTAAGCTGCTCTCTGTATATCTGGAAAAGCTCAGTGCATTCCTTTTGGCTACAAGGCCCCAGACCCTGCATTTCCTGGGACACGGGAGCTAAGCAAGGACACTATTACACCCCTCCTCACTACCTTGGAGGACATGGTCATCCTGCCTTATTGAGTGGTGTAAGGTCCTTAGCAAACCTTCCTTTGTGCAGTGTCTCTCTTCCGACTTCGCCTTTTCCAGTGATTCAGATGCTCAACTAACAATAGCGACACTAGATCCACTCAGAAGCGGGTGGAATAATGAGCTCCCTTCAAAGACATTAACACATATGGGGAGCAGTAAGTGATCAAGCATCAGCAACAGAAAGAAGCTCCTGGCATCAAGGATCTGCAGTTGTCTGCCAGCCGGGCTGGTTTCCAGCCTTCAGCCCTCACAAACTTTTTAGTATCCCTCAGAATTCCCCTATTACGTCCCGCTCCATAATCTTTACTGCTAGATACTGATATTGCAAGAGCAGCTGGAGGTCGAGTCAAGAGACTGCAGCATCCCATGATCTCCAGCCTGGCTGATGACATGCAAGATTTCAAGATTTCCATAATATTAGATGGTTCCTCAAAACACTCTCTACCATGATTTCACATGAATAAAGTAGCTATCTGCATCTGTTTGCAATACCCCTTTATTTAGGGGGAAAGAAAAAAGGGGAGGATGGGGAAGCTTTTTCAATAAATCCATTTTTCTTAGATAACGCTCACTAAAGCGGCAGGAACCTACTGCCAACTTGGTAAGTGCAGGCCGAGTTCTTAAGTGCACATTTTCCAGCACATTTTATTAAAAAAAAAATAGGAAAAGTTCTAATGCTGTAGTGCTACCTCATGCCCCTCCCAGAGGCTGTTTCACAGGAGGACGATGCAGCTCCAAGCTTCCCTGGGAGCCTAGAGAGCGAAGCAGGTCTGCACCGAGAAGCGGCCGGGTTAACTTGGCCCTTACCTCTTGCCTCCCTCCTTAGAGCGCATCCTGCCTCCAACCTCACGGTTTTAAACTCCAAATAAACGGGTCAGCTTTGGCTACAGATCAGAAACTCAAATGAGAGTTGTGTCTGACAGGTAATTAAGCACTCGGCAGCACGGAGTTAGCTGAGGTGCCCTACAGTACCGTTCATTCCTCCGTGAGCTGAGGACTCAAAACTGATAGTCCCAGCATCACGAGATTGATGTATCAACAAACAATGCAGTTGGTCTATTGAAAAGCTGTAGTCACCTCCCCACACACACATAAATCTAGGTGACAGCCATTTGGCAGATCCTTCACTACGAATATATCCTCGATGCGTCGGTGGGATGAAGCCACAAGTTGAATGGAAAACCAGATACGAGAGCCTGTAACAGCACCTATAGTGGAATAAAAAATTGTCACGTTTAAGAACTGTAAGGTAATAAATGCAGCCATCTCTTGCCTGCCAGGACAGGCTGCCCAGACAGATGAAAAGACATTATGATGGAATTTCAGGAGGTAAAACCCAAACACGCAGAATAGAAATTAGCATTCTGTAAAACGCCTGACTGTATCAAAAGGCCAAAACAACACTCTTAGTCCATTTCTTTCATTTGTATTTAAGCACAGCACCATCTTTCCAGAGACATCTCTCTCACAGCATATTTCTTACTAAGATTCGGCAGATAACATCCTGGCCACCAAATCACACTGCAATTTGTTCTCAATGAATTTGCTCTTCAGAATCGGCCAAAAGGTTCATCTTAAGCTTGGACACAGATGCCAGTCGAACAACTACACATCATATTTGAGTAGCGTTGGGTACATGGGTTACAGCGCCCAATGAAAGCGGTACAGGAAAAAGGGGAAGAATTTTTGCAGCTACTTCCTCTAAAATACCATTCTGATTTTGCAATATCCCCTCAAAACTAGAAATAATGTTCATGGTCATGCACTAGGAAGTGCTAAACCTTGATACGTTCTTCTTAACTTCGGGCAAAGGAAATTAAAGCTAATGGATTAAACTAGGCTTTGCTACAGGCTAAGAACAAATGCCCCATGCACCTCATGATGCACAGTAAGTTTTTAAGAATGATGGGGTGTAACGTCACTTGTGCCCTTTACCTTCCAAACATACGAAGCCCTGGAAAAAGAGCTATTTTTCACAAAATTTTCTTAGGAATGAGAACAGCACACTCAGACCTCCCCAAAGAGGATGGGAGCCACAGAGGCCTGGACCTGCACAGAGGGATGCTCAGAGCTTTGACCGGTGAAGAAGCATTTGCTGTCCTGCGCATGGAAGAAATAAGGTATGTTTATTAAAAGCATCACACAGATGGGTCCATGGGAAAGGGCCCCACAGAATTTACTAAAAAAAAAAAAAAAACAAACAAAATCCCCAAACAGTTTATTAAAAGCATCACACAGATGGGTCCATGGGAAAGGGCCCCACAGAATTTACT
>VZSG01001582.1:0-19130 GCA_013398315.1 Nothoprocta pentlandii | reverse complement strand
CAACAGTAGCCACCCCCTTCAAAAGGCGACTCCGGTGCCCAACCAAGGAAGGGCGAGCGTGTGACGCCGTGAAGATGCTTAAGGTCGACTCACCTTCACGGGCTGGGCGGGAGTGGGGATGACAGGAGGGTGAGGCTGCATGGGTTGAGGCGCCGGAGCCGGCGGAGCGGGGGCTTGGGGCGCGGGCGGTTGAGGAGGAGCGGGCGGTTGAGGAGGCACCATCGTCATGACCGGCGTCTGCACGATGAGGTCGGGGGTGACGGAAGGGAAGGAATGAGAGGTCTGCACGGGCTGGAGGTTGGGCGGCGGGGCTGGCGTCTGGGCGGGCGACGACGCTTGGGTGGCGTTCTGGACCGTCGACGAGCCCGGTTTGGATGTGACTGTTGGGAGACAGAGAAAGGGAGCGGTGCCAGCGCTCAACAATTAGCGCCGTTAACAATTAGCCGGCCATTTAAGATAACATGACTCCTTAATTAACACTTTGGTCTTTGTTTGCTCGAGTGGACGCTGGGAGATACCAACATCTCCTTAATGTTCCTTCTAGCTTCCTAGGTGAAAGGATGAAGATGCCCAGGATCTACGTGCACCAAAACCCCTTGAGATGAAGACCAAGGATGGGAGCAAAGACCTAATGCTGTCTTCCTTTCATTCTCCAAAGGGATTTCTCAAAGAGTTGGGGCAAGCAGTTGATGGAGAGTCTCCTTTCCAAGTACAAACTGCGCGTCACCATCTCCAGAACATCTTAGAAGAGCTTGAGAGAGATGGGTGGTCAACATCAAGGATCAACATTGCTTAGTATTGCCTAAATACCTAAAAAAAGCCATCTTAGGTGTGAGATTGGGTCCCTCTCAGAATTCAAATAGGTGTTGTTGTCTTTTCAAGGGCTCAGCAACCCAAAGTTGAGGCCTTGGGGATTCAACGCACACGATGTCAACTGGAACGAGAGCTAGGACCGGTCAAGACAGTGGCAAAACACTCCTATGAACTGAACCACAGCCCTGTAATGGAGAAAGAAGCAACTGCTCAAGAAGCTGGTGCTCAAGAAGGATGAGATTTGCCCAAGAAGCTTCATGAAGCTGAGATGGGGAAAAAAAAATCTGTGAAAATTGCAAAGGGGAGGAAGAGAACACAAGGCCGAGGCAAAAGAGGTCAAAATAGGTGGATTTTTGGTCAATGTCTTAGCCAAGACGCTCCAATGGGAGTAACAAATCCCTCCTGCAGAGAAAGGCCAGGACTGTCAATAATTAAGTACGAAAAAACTCAATAATTCAATGTTTCTGTTCCAGATTTGGGCTTGTCTGGATGATGCCAATGGAGAAATGCTCTCTACTCCATGAGCAACCAAGAAGGACGTTCAACAGCAACTACTGAGATTGGGTTTATTTTTTCTTTCCCTTTTTACTCCAAAAAAAAAACCCCAAATTACACCCAAAACCTTAAAAAAAAAAGGTTGTGAAGCTCCTTGGACTTCTCGGTATACCTTGAAATCGTGGAGAACGGCCCATTTTTGACCAAAATGCCATCAAGTTCCTTATGGTCCCACCCCTTCCATGAACGATTGGGAGTAAAATACACGTGGAAAACAGAGATGGTTCATGGAAGAGCTGCAAAGGAGGACTAAGGGACTGGAGACCTCCAATAGCAGAGGAGGACTAAGGGATTGGAGACCTTCTAGCAAAAGCATCGCGTTATCATGGAGAACGTGGCCTGGAAAACATGGGATTCTTCAAAATAATGGGGAAGAGACAAGAGTTTCAAGTTCAGAGCAGTGATATCTGGTGAAAACACTTAACAGGGCAACTAGTTGGCAAGTTTCTTCTCAAAAGCAACAGGAAATCTCCTTTTTTAACTCCATTTTAAGGTCCTCCTGCAAGACACTCTCCTGAATGCACCGGTATCTGCTCAGCTCTTCTAGGCTCCATAGTGGAGAGGGGATTGGAGCAGCTGAGAGCAACAGCCCCTTTTGATCCACTAATTTCCTCATCGAGGAAGAGAGGACCGTAATTTCCTAATTGAAGAAGAAAGAGTTGAAAGAAGAAGCCAAAATCACCGCGTTTTGAGGTATAAACAGGTGAAAATGCAGCATGAAGGTGGGTGTGGACATCAAAGCGTGGTAAAGCTCAAGAGATCTGCTCCGATCTGGGTCGTGTGGCTTCTTTTATGGTCCTTATCTACCCTGGGGTTGTTGGTTGATTCATCAGCTCCTTCAGCATTCACCTGATTATCTGATAGCCGATTAACGATATGGGTTTATCGTTATCAGCTTTTTAATGTGGTGGAAAAGCAGGAAGCGACGATGTCTCGGTGGTAGGAACAACCCAAAACCTCAGCAGGGCTCTACTCCCTGCAAAAATCGATCCCCAACACTCATCCTCACCTCAAAAACAAGGAAAACCTACCCAGAAATCCTGGAAACGGGGGGATTAAGATAGGGCACTTATATCTTTCACCCAGACAAGAAGTGAAACGTGATGGGAGAGTGAGGAACCTACCTGGATCCTTCCTCGCACGTCCTCTTCCTTTTGTCTGGGCTATAACAATTTCGGTTTCTTCCTGGGTCATTTCAGAGATTTTCTGCAGGAAAAGCTTTTCTAGAGCTTCTGCCATTAAGACTATGTCATCTCCTGGCTGGAGGGAGAACAGAGAGGAGAAATCAGGCGCCTTTTCCAAGAGCGGATCGTTATCGTCGACGCAAAAACACCAGCAAAATTGCTTGGGCTTCTCTCCATCTAATATTGAGATTAATAATAACTTCAAATTAAATGTGAAATGGAGAAAAAAAACCATTTTGCACTCCTTTCTATTTCCCAGTTGAGCAATTTCTTTAATTCTGCTTTAAAGGGGGGGGGTTTAGCCTTCTTAGCATGGTTGTTTTCCTTGGGATACAACGGGAAGACTGGATGGCCGGAGAGCACTCGTCCTTGGCCAAGGTCCTTGGCCACCCTTGACCAAGGTTGCCAAGTGAGGTGTTATTTATGGGTTGGTTTTTGAAGGCAAGGAGGAGGGAAAATAAAGGAAAAAGGGGAAAAATAAAGAATGGGAAGACGACAACTCCCAGTCTACGTTGGCCAACGGAGACGTCGAGGAGTAAAGGAAAGCAGGGAAAAATAAATGGGAAGACGACAACACCCAGTCTACGTTGGCCAACGGAGACATCAAGGAGGGCCCAAGATGGAACCAATGCCAAGGCTGAGAACCTGTTTTGAGGTGGGTCTCTTTTTGGTGGTTTTGTTGCACTGAGAGCAAGGACAAGAAGAGCAGGAAGGGGAAAAGCAACAAGTGCTGGGATTGATGCTGCGGTGATCCGTGAATATCCAGTGCCAGCGTGGGTCTGTATGGAGATGCCGGCGCACAGGCAAGCCACCATGCTCGTTGATGGGACAATGTGCACAGACCTGGCCCATTTATGGTCTCCAGGCCCGATAAAAACACATATTTTGATTTATTTTTTATTTTAAAATGTTTTTTTCTCACGTTTTCCCGCTTTCTGGCCAGAGGGAGGTCAGAGAACTGGGAAGACAGGGAAACCTTGCAGGGTGAAGGCATTTTGGTGGAGAGGGAGGGAAAACGTGGCAATGAAAAAGGAAGGAAGGATCCACCCTACTCATTTGAAGCCTTTAACGGCCTGTTACGGGAGACCAGAAAGAGCCAACGCTCTCCTTTACTCATCACTGTTTTATTCCCCCTAAATCAGGCTTCCTTTCCAAACAGCAGCTTCTTAAGGAGGCAATATAAAAGGAAAACGGGAGAATCCTTGGAAAAAATCCCTTCAATGACTTATCCTACCTTATTGTAGATGTAGCAATTTGTAAACATGGTATTAAAGTCCTGGATACATTCCTGGGCGTTCCAGTAGTAGTTATTCTCCAAGCGCTTCTTGATTGTTCCCATGTCCATAGGGGTTTTAATAATCTTATAATAATCCTGAAAAAGGGCAGAAAGGGGGGAAAAAGGTGAGGAAAAACAGCACCAAAATGCTCTGGTGACCCAAAATTAATGATTTGGGGCTCCATGGAGTAAATGGTTCCCACTTTGCATGTGGTCATCAAGGAGAAGAGATTGACTACAGCCCTTTGATGCCTCCTGCTAAAGGAGGATTCTTCCTATTTTTAGGAATTTTGGGGTTTTTAGGGATGTCAAGCTGAAAGGGCCTCAAATGCTGTTGCTATAGAGGCTCTCAAGGTGTCATCAGAGGGTTGTTGCTCTTCCAAGGAAAGCTACAGCCTCATACAGGCAGAACAGGCTTCAGAACGGGGGTTATCATCAAACAGCCCATGGCAAAGAAGTCCCAGCTCTCCACCGACGGTAGCTCAAGGAGAGGAAGGACCAGAGCAAATCTCCTCTCCTCATCGCACCTGGAAGCCCCCAAACCCAGATAACCCCCGGAAAAGACAATTCCATTGTCTATAGCATTAAATTATCCCTGAATTTCCCTCTGATTTTCTCCTAGCTGCCTTGGTTTGAGCTCTTGGGTCTTCCTCCAACTCCACCTGGGGCCAGGTGAATGTGGAGATGGTCAAGACTCAACCCTCTTGTTGAGTCTTGACCCTCCAAAACTCTACTTGAACCCTCCCAGATGTTCCCTACTTGAACCCTCCCAGATGTTCCCCTCCTTATTCCTAGTTTCTCCCAAGGATTTGGGCATTTCCAAAGCAGGGGAGACAGAAGCTTTTGCTGGACATGAAAGTGGAGTGAGTTGAGGAGGTCGAGGTCCGCTCTCCACCTCTACTTACAGGGAGGTTCAGCTTGACAGCATCCACGGGCTGCTGGAAAGGCCACGCGAACTGGTGCTTCCATAGCGTCTTGAGCACCACCTTGAGCAGATACTGCAGCTGGTTGGTCTGGCGCTTGGGCTTGTTGGGGTTGGAGGTCTCGGGCGGCGGCGGGTTGACGCCCACCACGGTGCCACCCTGCTGCGCTTGGGCCTGCGCCTGCGGCGTCGACATCTGGGTGGCCTCGAGCCCGTCGCCCATCACCGGCAGGTTCCTCAGCCTCGTGCCGGGGCCGCTCTCCGCAGACATGCTAGTGATCCCATTGCATTCCTCACCGGATACCCTGTGGATGAAGAGACCACGTCAAGAGAGGGCTCTAAGGACACGAGAATCCAGCGTGGGGTCTCGCTTGGCTACCCCAGCTCTGTCGTCGTTGCCGGCGGCGTTGTCGGATCCGGAATCCAACGGGGATATTCCGTGGCCAGTGCCCCCTTCCAACCCTGGTCCTTGCCTTAGATCCCATCAAGGGAAACCAAAACCGGGCCCAGTTCCTCAAAATGTTCTCAAGAACTTCCCACCCCATCTCCCAAATGAAGAAATAACCCGGCAAAACCCATTTTCCACAGAATTTCTCGGTGCATAAGAGGGACCCACTTTAGGGGTGTCCTTCCCACAAAAGAAGTATCCCGAAGACCAGAAAGTCGGGAAAAAATCATCCAAGCTGCTCCTGAAGCAGAGTTTTTATGGGTTTAATAGAGACAAGACAAGGCAACGCTTCGAAGACGCAACTGCCCAAGTTGAATCAAATTCCGGGCTGAGTCTCCAAGATTTAGGAGTCCTCAGCCAGCCCTGGAGAGATGGCCCTGGGCCATTTTTGGGGGGCTTTTTAAGCCTGGTCAACCCGTGGACATAGAGGTTAGACCGAGAAAAGGAACTAAGCGCTTCCTGGAAGCCTGAGGTTTCCTCGTGGCCGGCGTCTCCGGTTATTCCCTGGGTCGGGAGACGGGTCCAGGGATTAAAAGCGAAGGCAGGAAAAACGTGCGGGGGGGGGTTTCAAGCTGCTCGACCTCAAATTGTGATTTTTGCAGAGGTTTTGGCTCGGGATTTGCGCGTATCGTGTCGGGGCTGCTCCCTCCCCATCCCCCCTGAGCAACCTCATGGATTTTGGGGCGCAATTGGTGTTTCCTGCTGGTAAAACCCTCCTTGGGGTTCGCGAGGTAGGTGGCGAGGCCGGCCTCGCTCCCTCGGCCTCCCTCGGGGCTACGTTACCTTGTAGGATACATTGCCATTTAATTTTGCCCCAGCCAAGGACGCGGCGTCAGAAGTTGCTTGGCTTGTCCATCTATCTTCCGCGGCTCCAGGCGCGGACGCCTTTAGACACCGTTATCTGACGGATGAAACAAACAAAGCAATTAATCTGAGGCATCGCAAACGCGGGCGACCACCAAAAATCGCCTTTTTTTTTTAATTTCTTTTTGTTTTTAATTCCCTCTTTACCCCAATCGTCTCCCTTTGGGGCTTTGGCCAAAGGGAAACGGGGGCGTCGAGGGGCTGGGGCTCCCGTGGGATTTACTCCCCTTTGGGGGAAGGTCTTTCCTGCAAGAGGGAGCCAAGGGGCCTCCGAGGGGCAAGGAGACCACCCCATGGGTGCTTGGAGGGCATCCCGTGCCACTTAAGAGCCTAAATACCTACCTAAGTATTTAAAGATACCCCTTAAGATCCTTAAGATCCACTCAAGATCCTAAATATCCAGCTAGGTATTTAAAAATCCTCCGTAAGATCCTTAACATCCACTTAAGACCGTAAATACCCAGCTAGATATTTAAAGATCCCCCTCAAGATCCTAAATACCCAGCTTGGTATTTAAAGATCCCGCTTAAGATCCCTCAGATCCACTTAGGATCCTTAAGACCCAGCTAGGTATTTGAAGATCCCCCTTAAGATCCTTAAGATGCACAATACCCAGGTAGGTGATTAAAGATCTCCCTTAAAATCCTTAAGATCCACTTAAGATCCTAATTATCCAGCTAGGTATTTAAAGATCCCAGGTAAGATCCTTAAGATCCACTTAAGATCCTTAAGACCCAGCTAGGGATTTAAAGATCCTGCTTAAGATCCCTAAGATCCACTCAAGATCCTAAATACCCAGCTAAGTATTTGAAGATAAGATCCTTAAGATCCTTAAGATCCCACTTATGATCCGAAATACCCAGCTAGGTATTTAAAGATCCTACTTAAGATCCACTTAAGCTCCTAAATACCCACCTAGGTATTTAAAGAACCCTCTTAAGTTCCTAAATAACCACCTAGGTATTTAAAGATTCCCCTTGAGAGCCTAAATACGCAGCTAGGGATTTAAAGATCCCCCTTAAGATCCTCTTAAGATCCTAGATTCCCGTCCTCCCGCACCCATCGTTGTGGGCTCATCCCTTTGGAGGGATCCATCCGTCCCTTGGGTTTCAGGTCCTTTTCTAACATCCCACCGGATAATTTCTAAATCCCATTGGATAATTTGAAATCCCTGAGCTCCATCCGCGTGGGTTTGAGCTGCGAAGGCCACTTGGGTGCTCCTCATCTTTGGGAGGATGAATTCCAGGAGGAATGGGAATATCGCGGATTGGAGCGCGGGACGGACATCCCGGAGACATCCGGAAAAGCCAGACACCAGGAAACCTCCTGGGAAAGAGGAGGCTGGAGGATGGGATGGATGGGGTCAACCATGGCCTAGGAGCCTCCAACCAACAAGGGAAGGAAAAGGAGCCTCGTGCGGCAACTTTGTGGGAAGCTCCTACCATTCCGATGGGAAAACCTATCCTGGATGGGTTCCCTTCCCTTCCTCTGCATGGATCCAGTTACTGGGAAAGGTCCAGCAGGATCCATGAGGGTCCAGAAGAAGGGAAGAAGATCCGTCTTCATCACCAAGGTGCACCAAGACAGACTCCAAGTGATGCTGCATTTCCCTGGGTCTTTTTGGCCAGATCCGTGTGTTTCCATTGGGAAAATCCCAATGATTCCAGCTCCAGGGAAGAGCCAGGGAGTTGCACGGGAGCTGTTGGGCTCCGGCAGTTTTCCAGGCGGGAAGGATGGGCTGTAATGCAGCAAAAGGGCCGGCAGAGGGTAGTGCCAGGCCGTGCGGAGGAAGGGCTGGATCAAAGGCCTTGGAAAAGCAGCGCCGGGAGCAGAAGAACCAGGAAAAAGGACAAACCGGGCAAAAAAAACACGGAAAAAGGCTTCCCGGAGAGCAAAAGCGGAGCCAAGCGGCAACATCTTCCCCCCCAAATCATTATAAAGTGACCCAAAATAATGTAGGGAGATGAGAAGGGTCTGGTTGGTGTCACCCATGAGGTGAAAGGTCTGTTTTATCCCAAGAAAAGGGGTAATTTTTTAATAATAGGGATAACGGACACTGCTTTTAAGCTGGAAAACGGCCCCTCTTGATGAACAGGCTGGGAATTCTGCTGGGAATTTTATGCCGAGCTCCATCAATACATCGGTCAACGCAGAGCTTGGAATCCCAAAGATCACCTCCATTCCCAGGAAAACCTTGGAGAAGGGTCTGGCTTTTTATTAAAAAGCAGGAAAAAGATGAAAATCCAGGAGAGGAGGCTGCTCCTTTCCTATATTTCCTGCTCCAGGGTCTCACTCCCTAAGCAGAGGCCGCATCCGCCTCGATTTTATCCACACAGAGGCTGAAAGTGGAGGAAATTCCTACCAAAACGGTGGACTGAACTACCGGATTTGCCATCCCAGTCACAAATCCTTTTCTCTGGGATCTGGATGCGCCGCCTCTTCGGAGCCGGAGAGCGATGCCCATCCGGAGCCAAGATCTAGGTACAATCCTATGGGGATGTTTCACAGCAGGTCTGGCTCCTTTTCTAAATCCATAGGGATAAAATCCACAAGCCGCAAGCCTCTTTGCAGCCCAAGCGGCCCAAAATCTTCATTATCCCACCCAAAAAGGAGACTTCCAGAGGTTTCCTTAGAGCCAACTTGCTGGGGGACATTATAACCGAGCCTTAATACAACCTTATATTTATATAACATTATATATACTTTATATAACCTTAAACCTCGGAGCTCGCGCGTTCCAGATGCCTGGAGACACGGGATTCCTGCATCCGAGGATACTGAAAACTTCAGGTTTTGCTTATTTTTCCCCTATTTCTAGGTTCCCTAACTCAATATTCTGCTTTTTGCCCTTTAATACGAAACCTGAAGTTGCACCCCAAACAAAACCAGGACTTGACACTTCTTATCAGAAAAAAAATGCTCCTTGGACGTTTTATCAGCTTTTTCCCCCAATTTTTGTCTCAAAAAGTGACATTATTTTATGTTTACAGCTAAATCGGATCCACTTTGTGCCCACATGTGGTTAATTCACCTGACAGGAGCCGTTTCCACCGAGAACGAGCCAGAAACCGAAAATATTTGCGGGCGGCGACGGTGCAAAACTACCAGGAAACTCTCTTGACCTTAAGATCAGATTCATTTCATTTATTTCACGTGAATTCGCCTTTTTCCACGTGAATTTGCTCCCCAGATTCAACCCCAACAATGGACCGCGCGAGACGGGAGCGTTCGGGATGACGGGATTTGGAAAACTGGGCAGTTTTGGAGTCACTGCACTGAATTTAAGCGTTTTTACCCATTTTTCCACAAGAGATGTCGGAAAAGCAGCCCTGTATTGTCCAGATTGTGTCCGTAATCATGAAAATCCCTCAATAAATAAATGTATTTGCCCCCCTGCAGCCTTGCCGTGACATTCAGGGGCTGCAAAACCAAATTTCAGACGAAAATGTGAAATAAGAGCCGCGTATTTGGGCTTTTTCAACCCAAGGATTTTGTGGCACGCTCCGAGGACCAAATCTTTTTGGAAAAAAAAGGAGTTTTCTACATAAAGACGCCCCCAAACCATGCAGAAATCCTATTTTCTGGAGTTTCACCCATCAGAATCCAAACTCTCTGGATGGGGCAGTTGAGAGGACATCCAAGATTAAGCAGCGAATTATCAAAGTCAAAGACAGACCTTGGTCCATCCAGAAGCTCAAAGAGGATCCGAACGACGCATAAATATAACCATATACGAACCATATATACGTGCACGGAAGGAAGCCAATGAGTTGGGCTCAAAAACCAGCCAAATTCACCCTAAAAAAGCTCTTGAGAAGTTCAGCAGCTGTTTTGTTGCTGCCACTGGGGTCAGTCTTTTATTTTCTGGTCGCAACGCGGGAAAAATAACGCATTTTTGGCGACAATCAGCACAAAATGACCCAAAATACGGGCACACACGGCCCCTTGTCACCCCAAAATGCGCCGCGATAATTACCTGAAATCAGAACGTCCTTTGGGACGTTTTCAGCAGCCGAGGCCTCTGCCCGTCATTTTCAAAGCCACTGGGTGAAAGAAATACCTGTGAGGAAAAGAAAAATCACGTGAGAATTATAATCTGCCCAAAACACCCGAGATTTCAGTCATTCTTCCCAAGTTTTTGCCTCCCAAGTCTCGAGAAATGAAGGGAATTCGCTGCAGGTGACGGCGTGTGGAAATGAGAGGCCGCGTTGGGAGCAACCCGCTTCGCGGCTCCGGATAATTTGAGGCTTTTCCTCTAGGAAATGGGTGGAAAATTGTCCTGGATGCACCTGAGTCAGCCCGAAGACGCGTTTTTCCCTGCAAGCAATAAATACCCGAGGTCTCCGGTCTAAGCCGGGTGTTTTCCCGAGCTTGGGGAAGACGGATATCAAAGCAAAGCCGAGCAAATCCAGGCCCAAGTGCGTTAAGTCAACGCTAAATACTCAACTTTACGGCTTGTAACCTAAACCTGGAGCAACCTATGGGGAGATAAATCCCCCCAGAATTAAAAAAACACCCATATTGCACATTTCTACCCGCGTTTACAGTCCTTCATCACCCATTCCAGCCACTTTGGGTGCTGCTACGGAGTCTAAACCTGAAAGCGAAGTCGAATCCAGCAGTAACTTAATGTAAAATATCAGTAACGTAAAGCACGGATTTAATCTTAAGGTTTTTTTTTTTGCATTTTTTTTCTCTGCTGATTCACATCAGCAACAGCCTCTAAAACACAAAGAACTTTTTCCCCCTCCGTCTCTTTGGTTCCCAAAGCCCAAACCACCTGCTTGGAGAAATAAGCTTAAAAACACCCACTTTGGAGGCGGATTTACGGGTAAAAAAACACCCAAGCTGGAAATCTGGGATTTCTGAGGAGCATTTTTGGGTTTTGCTCCCTTTTTGCCTGGGAAATAGAAGGAGGGAATGACCGGGAATGGCTCCTGGGGTTGGCGGTCGCTAATGTGGAGATGGGAAGGACCCGGTTGGGATTAATGTGTGTGGACAAGTCGGGACTAAATAAACAGAAGCAAAATAAATGAGATCTCCTTGTTTTTGGAAGGGCCACGGCTGAGCAAACAGGGCGCGTGAGCGGCAAGCGGCTGCTGAAACCCAGGGACAGCGCTGCGGTGCAAAAGGGTTGGAATAACCTGCTTTTAAAGGGGAAAAAATCAGGAATTGGGGTTATTATCCCAAGGCAAGGGGGAAAAAATAAGGAAAAATCATCGCGAGGTAAGGAAAGAAATGGCTCTATGTGAGTGTGGGGACGAAGACGACGTGACGGCCGCCACGGGACCAAGTCGCTTTGCTTGGATGCTGCAACTTTCCTATGACAGGAGAGGGGAAAAAGGCATCCAAGTCCTGTAGGAAAGCCAAATTCCGGCAGGTTTGCCCGGAAAATTCATGGGAACTCCATGAAAATGGAGATTTGCAGAGCCTGGGTGAGGTCACGTAGCTCTGTTCGCCTCCGTTTTGATCCCGGGCTCCCGTTTCCGTGCCCGAGACAAAGGGAATCCTGCCTGGACTCGCTTTTTCCCAGCAACGGTGATGTTTTCCCGGCGGGGACGTTGCCGCGCGGGTGTTTCCACAATTTCAGAAGCAGGAAAAGTTGGGAGCTGCGTCCAGGTTGTGCAACGGCGGAGCAGGAGGACCCTCCAAGAAGCCGCTTGAGCCTCTTCCAAGGAGGAAAGAGGAGCCTCCAAGGAGCCTCTTCCGAGCGGGACAAGGGACACGATCCGGACGGAGGTCACGGATAGGAGGGCTGCAGATTCCGGAGGCTCCGCGGGACGGCAGAGCCGCCTCGGCTCCACTTCCAAGGCCAAAAAGGCTCCACGAGCGGCCCGGAACAGGCAGGCGTTGGCCTAAAAAAAGTTGTATTTTGTCTAGGGATGCTTATCTCCAAAGAGGGTCGTTCCAGCAAGCCAAGGCTGCTCCTTAGGATTCATCTGGGAAGGCGGTTTGGACAGCAAAAGATGCAGGATTTTCCCCACGGTGCGTTGGGATTTTACAAGCCCATTGCCAACATCCATTTAGTGCAAAACAGCCCCAAAATTAACAGCTGAAATATCATAATGTGTAAGCTGGACTTAAAGTCTATTTCCCAGTGTTAAAAAACAAAAAAAAAGGGCAAAATGAGGTTTCTTAAAGCGGCTTTTTCCCACCTGAAGTCCAAAAGGGGCAAAATGAGGTTTATTAAAGCGTTTTTTTCCCATCTGAAGTCCAAAAGAGGCAAAATGAGGTTTCTTAAAGCAGCTTTTTCTCATCTGAAGTCCAAGGAAGGGAGAAAAGGTTGGGACAAAACCACAAGGTGCTAAAATTAGGATTAATTCAGCATCCTGGGACGCCTCTTGCTACAGAGATGAAGGTTTTAAATGTCCCAGGAAAATTACCTATTGCTTACGGTTTTCCAATCTTTGGAATTAGTGCTTTTTTCTCTTAAAAGTGGTAAATCCAAAGGCTGGTTCCCTTTGGCTGCAGCGTCACCATCGAGGGGGGAATTGGAGAAGTTTTTGGACGGGATGGATTTGTTTGCAGAGCCACCGTGGCTCCTCATCCAAAGCTGACACCTCCTTGCTCCACGTGGTGCTCGCTGCTCCTTTATATCCCACATCCGAGTGGTTCTGGGGCTCCCAAATCCAAGCTGGACACGACCTCTGCACGAGCATCCTCAATACTCATCCTTGCCATTGGATAACGGAGTCCGACGCCAACGGAGATCTATTTGGAGCCTCAAGCTGCCTCCGATGTGAATCTGGAGCGAAAACCGGAGGAATTAGTTCGGGAATACGGGCCCGGCGTCAACAGGAGCAGTTATCTGGGACGACGAGGAAGCAACGGCTTCGGCTCCATGAAGAGGAAAGCGGCAGAATCGCCGCATTCCAGGCAAGCGGAAAGCCAAACATTGGATCCGTGGGCAGCTCCAAATCCTCGCCCTTCGCCCAAAGTGGTTTGGGAAGGGGAGCAGGGCACCCATGTTGGGTCAGGAGCTGCTTGGGTGACACGAATTTTCCCTGGAAAGGCACGGAAAAATGCATCCTTTTGGGTAGGCAAAGCATTCCAAGAAGATGAAATTATCCAGCGTGGAAACGCTCCCGTTAATCCTTCCGCTCCCGTTAATCCTGGAACAAAACTGCTCGTTTCAAGCTGAATTCCCTTGGACCGAAGCTCTGGTGTCTCTTGATCAGAGAGCTCAACGTGAGGGAAAACGGGTGGTTAAAAGCCGTGAGTCCACGTTAAAGGGGCTGAAAAGCCCCAGAACCACCTCAGTGTTTCAGCTCAAGCTCCAACACTTTGGAAGTTCAACCACAAACCCCCTCCAGAGCCCAAATTAGGCCAAGTTTGGTTCTCCTGAACCATCAGACCTTAATTTTCAGCAATTTGGTGGCATGGAGAGGACCTCCAAGACCTCCCCGTGTCCTTGCCCAAGCTTCTGACCTCTAATTGAGCAAGGCACAAGGTGAACGCGCTACGTCGATGGACTTGCTCAATCCTGGGAGTTTTGCCCCCAAATTCAATACGTCGATTATTTGACTGTGGAATAAAGTCCACATTAACGCAAGACCCGGAGCAGCCGGCGCAGTGATTTCCAAGATATCCGAGTGGAAAATAAAGGAGCCCGAGGCTGTAAACGTGCATCCTCAGCACGCAGAAACAGTGGAAAAAAACGAGAAAAATAAGGCAAAAGAATCAATTCGCTCCCGATTTTCCCCTTTTGCCGCTCAAATCCTAATTATTCTCATTACTATCAGTATGTGCAACATGTAACAGGGCTCAGCTTGGAAAAGACTGCTAAAAATCCAGCACTTTCAAGAACCACCACGTCCCTCAGCATCAGCTCGATGCAATTCTTTGTTCCTGTGCAAAACAAATAAGAAAGCACCAAAATTTTGCTGTTTTCAGTAAGAAAGCACCAAAATTTTGCCGTTTTCAGTAAGAAAGCACCAAAATTTTGCCATTTTCGGCTGGAATTTTCCCCTGGCTGGAGCAGCGCCGGGCCAAGGGTCTGCAAACAAGCAGCTGGCGACAGGTCAGCGGCGTTTGGCAACGGGCGCTTCCCAATCCATTTCTCTCCTCCTCTCCCAGCACTTCCGTGGCTCCGAGTGATTCCCTGGGCACAAGAGGGATTCAAAATAGGGGGAAAATAGGAGGGAAAAATAAAGGAATATGGAAAAACAGGGATCCAGTTGCAATTTTGTCCCTATGCTTGTGATGGGTTGATGCATTTAATGTGGCAGGCCACGTTGAGCTAGTAGGGAAGACAAGGCTGAAATTCCCATGTTTTTTATCAATCCATTAAATTCCTCGGGAGCGACTTGTGCTACCTGTAAGAGAGCCCTGGGTTTTGGGTTAAGAGCAGGGAAAAACTGGGATTTTCAAGGTGGATCTTGGCATCCTGGTGGAAACCTGGAGGGAAATTCAAAGAGGGAGGCCAGGAACAACCTTTGGACGAGCCCTTTGCACTCCCAACAGCGTCGGGATCGGCGCTAGATCCATAAAATCCGGATCACAAACACCAACTTTGCCAACGCTCTACGTTATAAAGACGATACCGTCGAAACACGTTTGCCATCGGGCAGGTTTTGCTGCCCAGGTGTTTCCTGGCACAGATATTGAGCATTCTGCAATGGAAAATCTGAAGAAAAATTGCACCAAGTGTTTAAAATTATATTAAGTTATAGCATCATGATAATGCTGATTTGTTATCAGTCACCTTGCTGCTGATTAAGCGTTCACAAAGCCAGCCCTAGTGCTTGATCCCGGTGGAAATCTGGGAGAATCCAGCAGGATTCCGCTGCCACAGCTACCTTTTCTTGGGATCATGGGACCGGCCGCATAAAACAGGGATAAAACCACCAAGTCTGGATCACCACACTGTGGCCCGAACTATTTACGCTCATTTTGCTTAAATAAACGTGAATTAGGAAGTTGAAGGGATTCCTTCCTTCCTGTTAACCCCCTGTCAACGTTAGTCCAGCACCCAACAGTTCAAGCGAGCTTTAAATAGGATTTTAATTAGCGAGCGGGGAAAGTGATTCAAGTTCCTAAGTGCCTCTGTCCCCCGTATCTCTGCTATTAAACTTTAAAGGCTGCCACGCCGACGGGCCGTAATTAAAACGCGTTGCCGCGATACCCGAGAAGATGGTTTAATTGCACGAGGAGCTACGTTTGTTTAAACATATAATTGCTTAATTACACGCGGGTTCATTTAGCATTATGGGGACGGAGGCGCGGAGGTCAAGCCGTCCCGTTTGGAGATAAATTGGGACTTGATTCTTCCTGGATTGTTATTTTTGAGGCTCTTTTTCCGCCCGACCACGTGGCCCGAGCGAGTCCCGAGGGTGATTTCTGTGATTGCGCAGGGTTAAATATGTAATTTTTGTGGTGACATAATGCACAACTAACGCAAATAATGCACAAATAAGAACTCCTGCTGCCACTCAGGAGTTGGATGGCTCACTTAAGCTCCAGCCAACGGGATAAGGGAAACCCGTGAGGATCTTCGTGCTGATGCTCCCTCACTCATCACTCTTAGATCTATAATTACCTTTTTTCATAAGCTATTTTAGATCAAGGAATAAAATTGCCATGTTTCAGCAAGGAAAAAGAACGGAGTTTCAGCAGTTTTATAAACCTAAACACGCCTTTTGCTGCTACCCCGTTAAATCTAACGTTTCTTAGACGGGCTTTCTAAAAATCCAACGTTTCTTAGATGGGATTTCTATGCACGCGTGGGAGGAGCGGCGCATCTGCAAACAAAATTAAGAAATGCTACTTATTCTACTTGAAAAGAGACCTAAAAACTACCGTTTGAAGGCAGCAAAGGCACCTGAGCCCATCGGATTTCCCGTTTCCGGGCTCTCGCCACGAAAGTTTCCGATTTCAGGATGTTCGCCCGACTTTCGCCTGCTCCCGAGTGGTTCCTGTTTTGGGTTCGTTATTTATTTATTAAAGGCTGGGTCTGGGTTATTTTTGCTCCTCCTTTAGGTGTTTGAATGGGAGCAGCTAATGGAGCTGGGAGCGTTTTTGGGAATGTTATAATTAGGAATATGGCGATTTTGGGAATGTTATAATTAGGAATAGGGCGATAGAGGCAGCCACAAGCAGCGAGCGCGTTTACCCCCAAATGGTATAAACAGTAGGAAAGTCACTCAAATCGCCCAAAATAAAAAGAATTAGAAGGGGGGAGATAAACAGAAAGCAAATATCAGTTCTCAAGAGCTAAAGCAACAACACGAAGTGACTTTAAAGCACGCGGGCAGCTCTGAAATCCTCACGACCAAATTATTTCAGGATCAGGACCGAATTATTTCAGGATCAGGAAAGATTTGACCCAAGATACACACTTGGATTTTCCTCCACCTGCAAATTAAGGAGTCAGTGCAGGACAAATCTGCGCCCGGAGAAGTCTGGGGTTGCACAAGCGACACCAAACGGATGCAAGAACCGAAACACATTTTGTATTTTTGTGCCCTCCTATGCATTTCCTAACCCGATGATAGATATTTTGGGTTCTTATTTAAACACAATCTCTCGAGCTAAAGAGAAATGCGTGGCTCTAACTCAGGGCATGGAGACACCGACACCAAGGCAGCTTTGCCATGGATTTATCAGGAATGAGGAAGAAAAACGGGAATGAGACGCCGTTTCCGGAAGCACAAACTCATTTTGCACCAAAACTCCTCTAAATCCTCTCGGGTGTCAAAGCACCGGGCAAGAAAGGGCTGCTGGTAGGTGCCAAAAAGCAGCATTAGTCCCATTTTCCCCCAAAACAGCCCAACAACTGACCCAAAACGACCTTTTGGTGTTTTCTTGCCAAAAGCCCACGCCAAAAGATGCCTTTTTTAGCAATGTGGAGCTCTCCAAAGTCTTTCCCTAAGTCACTGTTTAAGAAAAGCCAAGACATTGGGCTCTGCTTAATGAAAAGGTAATGGGTTCTAGGAACAACTCGCACACCAGGAATTGCTGCATCAGAGCAAGACGACAGCAAAATTTCTTGCAGTTGATGCCATTTAGGGTTGCAGCGGATCCCACGTCCTTCTTCCTGGATAATCCCATGGGGAATTATCCGCCGCTCGGCGCCCAAAGCGTTAAAACGAGCCCGCTCCTCCTTATCAGCACCAGGTCTTAATCCCAGCCAGGTTAGTCCCTAATCTTATTTCCACATCCTTCCGACAGGTAAAACAAAAAGGTTTCCAAGGAACGAGCGGGGCGAATTCAATCCCGGGGCGTCATCCGCACAACACCGTGAGCGTTCGGGATAAACGAGCGGCATTCCCGGGACTCGATGCTTCCTTCTGTGAGAGCCAATGTCTTCTTCCACTCTTTCCCACTTCCAAGATGCGATTCATCCTTTGGAGCTGAGTCAGACTGGAGGCGAGCGGGGAGCTTGGCTGTTATGGTTCATTTTCCTTCGCTGCATCCCTCCCTATACGTATATATATATATATATATATGCACACACACATATGGGCGTTAATGTATATTCACCAGCTTCTGGTCTCCTCCCAGTCGTGCTCCTTCCTCCACGTTACTGTCGGGAGCTTCCCCTGCGTCGTCCGAGAGTTCAATGCGTTTTGGTGCCAAAAACACCCAAACGTGTCAAGCGCCGGGAGGCGACGAGGACGAAACTAGGCGGCTCTTCCCGGCACTCCCAGCGGTCGAATCCCCCTGGATTTAGCTGTGGAATTGCGAGCCGGACACCTCGCTGTCTTCCGAAGGGAGAGGCGTTTGGATTTCCCCAAAGAGCAAGGTGGAATATTTTCCTGCAAACAAATGGTTGACATTCTTGAATCCTCTCCAAGGAGGCTTTGCCAGCAGATAATTACCGGACCAAAAGTTGACTCCGAGGAATTTTTTTATTCCAAAATATCGAGGAAGTCGAATCCCGTACGGAGAAGCGCCCTCCAACCAAGTGGGGAAGCCTGGAAATAACTCACCAAGAGGGAATGAGGCATCGGAGCGACTCAGCCGCTGGAATGAGCCTGTTTGTGAGGAAAATAGATGGATTTCTGCTCGCTGGAATCTGCGTTTTCCTCCCCAAAAGGGGGTTTCTGCTCCAGATCGGGCTGCCGCCAAGAGCAATTTAGCTAACGATTTACAACCGCTATCGGCGTTAATCACCTGGGTGGCGCGTTGGATTCCAACGCTGCTTCTCCTGATGGCTTAAAGACATTTAAAGGCCCCCGGTTCACGACAGGAAAGGGCTCAGGGTGGGTTTGAATTCACGCCGCGCGGAGTCGAACAGTAAAAACCCTCAAAAACTCCCCCAAAACGTCTGTGTTTGGGCCCTGCAAACACTTAACGTGGGTCATCGCTTCGCCCGGCGGCGACTACGGACGCCACAAAGTTAGAGCTGCCTTTAAGCACTGAGAGGGAACTGAACTTTCAATATTTAAGTAATTATTATTACTTGGTGAAGCCGTTGAGCTCCGTTCTGGCCTAGTTACCCCAAAAGTTGGGAAGAGAAGTATAAATAAAGTTCACAATAAGTTTTAATCAAAGTCAGCACATCCGAAATTAAGACCAAGCCCCTGGGAAGCAACTAAATGTGTTTTAAGTTGCTCAAACTGCTCAGAGACTGCAAAGATGATGAAAATAACGGTAATAAAAGCCAATAATTGAGGATTTTAAAACAGCAGCCCTGAAGCAGGGGCTTCTTGTCCAGCTCCGGGCCATCGGCCTCACTCTTTGCTGACTCCTAAAGCGTCGCGTCCATAAAGGTCCGTTACGAACTATGCATTTGTCAGCTTAATTCTTTACATCCCATTGTAAAGAATTCCCATCTCGGACGAGGCGGGGGGAAAAAAACATCCCATACAAGCAGCGGCGCCGCCTCCGTTTGGGTTCAACCATAAACCGCCCGGTAAAAGCAATAATTATTTAAGCAGCAACTTTTAAATAGGGATTTTGTTTTCCATCTTCTTGGGATTCTTCCGTGAAACGCGGCTTCCGTCAGGCGGCCGGATCGGCGGAAGCTCCGGCTGTTGCTTAGCTACAATCGCTCCGCTTGCAGCAGCAAAATAAATGCAATAAAACAACGGGCGCAATCAGGACGCGGGTGTAATAAACAACGCG
>VZSG01001581.1:28437-44317 GCA_013398315.1 Nothoprocta pentlandii | reverse complement strand
GGAAGAAAATAAAAGTTTGGGCTGTGAGCCAGACTGTCTCCTTTTCTCTCTTCTGGCTGTGCTGTCTCTTTATATGGGTGACAGGCTGTGGATGCTATTTGGCTCACCAACACTGTGTTTAACATGGTGTACTGGACGAATAAATGCTAAAATAGTATTTGTTGCCAATTATAAGTGTTGCAGAATATCCTGTTGCCCTCTAAGGTTTTTTGAGTTATCTTGGGGAGCAGGAACACCAAGTATTTTAATCTACATTTGAGGCGAAATGATCATACCACCATCTTGGTACTCTTACCAGTATTCTAATGTGTCCTTGTTTTAAACCACAACTGAATTTCAGGAGATGAAACCAGACAAAGGGTGAAGTTCACAGATGATCGGGTTTGCAAGAGCCACCTTCTGGATTGCTGTCCTCATGATATCCTGGCAGGAACAGTAAGTATATGCTTTGTAATAAGGAGTTACTGCATGACAGAAGCTGATAAAACAGTTCAGTGCTAAGCCATGCATCATAGGTAGCTATCATAGGATAATGTTAATCTCAACTTCTGACCTGTGTATAAAGCCAATGTAGCTGGCAGTTCCCAGAGTTATCTTGAAATATTCTTTTCTCCCAATCTTCTGCAAAGTTGCAAGACAATTTCTTTCTTCATTGATTTGAGGTAATTTGAGTTGCAACTTGTCTCATGGAGATCACAGGATCATTGCCTCTTTCAGCTCTCTGTTCCCCTGAGCACCATTACATCTTGGGGTTAGCAAGGCTTTTCTCACTGACCAAAATTATCCTTAATCCTCACAGTTTTTCAGTCTCCTTTTAGAGCATGTGATGTTCTCTTCATGGAACTGCCTCAGCAGCAGCTTTTTCATCATTTCTGCTCAGCTGCAGGGAGTGTCCACGCGCTCATGGCAGGTTACAGCGCGTGCCGCTCGTCTTTAGAATTAGCTGGGCTGAGCAGCCTGTCACTTGGACTGATTAAACACAGTTGCATCTCCCTGCTTCCTTAGCTGCTGCCCTCTGGGGAGATTGGGAGCTCGTTTTCAGAAATTTGGCTTTAATGCCTAAATGCAAGCAAAAGGAGACGAGGACTTAAAAAATGATCCTGTGGATTAAGTATCGTATTTAGGCGCCCCAGATGAGAAGTCCAGTGTGACTTTCAAAGTAAAAGACAGCACTTTTCTTTGTTGTTGTGGTGTTGCATAATTGCAGGATAGAGATGAATGCGGGTGCTTGAAATGAGTCTTTAGCTTCACTTTAGCCTGTTTGACACTAAATACTGTGGTATTTTACACTGTCTGTCCATTTAACCAAATTGTTTAAAGATGCCATAGTTCTTTATAACCCTTCCTTTTGTTGTTTCAAGAGCTAAATTTGACCTAATGGGCTACCAGCAAAGGGACAGGCTGGAGTTTTTCTTTAGATTGTATCACTGCTACAGCAAGACTGTGTGGCAGCAGGAATAGAAGAAGCTTTAGCAATACCAGCCTTGGCTCTGGGCACTCAAACTTCAGCTTCTCAATGGCTATTATTCCAGAATAAGATTGGTAGAGTTGAATACCAATATGTATGTTTTTAAAATGTCATAATAGGCCTAGGGCAGAAATTTGGAGCTCAGATGTATTTTCCAGCAATTCCTGCGTTAGCTTCCATGTCACCTCACTTACATTTCAGAATGGTAAAGCTGCTGAAGTCCTCTCTGCCTTCCTCCTTGCAGGTTATCATGTAGGTCAGGGCCCAAATTTCATTTGAAAGTGCAGACTGCCACCTTGGAGTTCTGCACATTTCCAGAAAGAAGGTGAAGCTGAAGGAGTTATATTGAGTGGTAAGGGGGACCATTGGCTCTAGTATCAAAGCACGGAGAAAATGTAAGGTGTTCAGATGAATTTGGAGGCTCCTGGGTCAGGTAGAGGCCCACTGAGAAAGCTGTTTGTCTTGCTTCTGTTGTCACTCATCTTCAGTGAGTTGTGTCTTCATTCTGAGTGTGGTTTTTGCTCAGAAATCTCCCTTAGGAACAGGGGAAAAGACCCCTCCTGTCTAAGGGAGCATTTGGATCTCTTAAATGATCATGTGCCCTTGAAGTGTCTGTGAAACTCCGTGCTACTCTTGGACTGTTCTTGGAGAAAAGGAATTGTGCTGGTACCACAGATCTGTGTTGAAAAATGTAATTTCTGGAATAGAATCAGCATTTCATCTATTGGTGGTACCAGCGCAGAATGAAACTTAATTGGAATATGTGGATTTTCTCTATGAACTCAAACAGTTTTACTAGCAACTTAGTCTCTGAGAGAGACTGAGAGATGAGTGAAACAGCCTCAACTGGGTGGCATATAATCCACCTCTGAATGTGTATTGGAGAACTCACGACCTCAGATCTGTGGAGACTTCCAAGAGATACTCCAAGCTTTCTGGTAATTGTCATGATTCATCCTTCCTCTGTAGGTCCTGTTCCCGCTGCATCTCTTGTGTATGCAGGGACTGCTGAGTAGTGGGAAGCTGAATGGGGAAGAGCAGGAAGAGATCCAGAGAGTAGCTGTGTTCTGTGAAGTGTGATAAAATCCCATTCACTCACCTTCAGATGAGGAGTTATGAGGAGGATTCCAGATTTTAAGTGAAGTTCTGGGGTATTCTTGAGAGCCGCAAGAGGCTTCTCTGGTCCCAAGGGCTAGAATTATAATTTGGCTTGATCTTATGATTTTTGTTTGTTTCTTTTTGGTCTCAGAAATATTTCAAAACATTGTGGCAGAACTCTGAATTAAAGGAGCAAGAAGGTGTCTGCTCTGCATGTTTTCAGGCTCTGTTAAAGAAGCAGAGTTTTTAATTTATTTAGACTATAGTGGAAAACTGTTTCACTGTGTGAGGAACAATCTCCTTGATGCCTGGTCAGTTATGCAGACTTGGGCTGTTTGCTGTGATTGTTCCTGAACTCTAGCGGTGAGGTTGCAAAATGAATATTTCCAGGTGAAGATACTCTGTTAAAATTTCTTTCTGTCTGTCTAAACTTGTTGCTAAGAAGGCTACAGTGATTCTCCTGTTGTCTGCATGGGAAATGCGGAAAATTCTGGAAGAATGTGAGGTAGTGTTCAGTACATCCATGTGCTGTTACCTGGGGACTTGTTAGCTAGATTCAAATCTATTGAATCTAGATTCTGTCTAGATTCTATCTACTCAAATTTGTTAGCTCCACTAATGAGCAGACATGAGTCTAAAAGCTGTGTAGGTAGAATGTCACTGGGAAATTACAATAATTCCTTGAATGCATCTGCTACTGGAAGGTATTGGTGAGCTGAAAATTGAAAGAATTGTTTCATGGGAACCCGTGCTTTCCGTTTTTATTAGGGCAAATTTTGCAGTGCTATTTGCTCTTGAGAAGTGTTCTGTTGCGGAAAAAGATCTGGTGAGTTGGCAATTTAGCTTTTGGTAAATTGAGCAAAATGAGGAAGAATAAATAGTGACAAGTCTTGAATTATTTTGTTTGAAAAGGAAAAGCTAAAAACAGAGGTAACTACTTAAAATACAAGCATTACTTGGTGGAGCTTGTTTTAGTGGCTTTATTTCCTGCTCTCCACTTCCATTGCTGCTGTCTGAGCATACTGCTTTATGTGAGAGTACCTGGCACCCCCAGTTCTAGCCTGGGGTGTTTTGCAGGCATCCTGATCCTGATTTAGTTCTGTTCAGCTTCCACTGTAGCCCTCTCCTTAGTATCTTGTTATCAGTGGTGCTGTGTTCAGTTTTGGGCTCTTTGAGGAGGTGGCTGGGAGAGAAGAGGATGACTGGCTGGGATGTGACTTCATGTTGTGCCATGTGCATTGTCATTCTCCCAGCTTGCTGTGGCTCGTGTTTAGACCTTGGGTTATTTTTGGCTTTCAAAATGTTAGGTTTTGCTGTTAGAGAAATGAGAGGCGCTCTCTGTTAAATATTGATAATGCAGAAATACAATTTCCATAATTTAAGAGCATAATTAAATTCATTTCTTCTGGCTGTTAACTACTGTGTGAGTGGATCAACAAATTTAAATACTGTTCACTGCAGTGGGAGTGAAGGGCAGAATGCAGGTCAGGGCTATATGGCAAAGGGCTTTCTCCACAAGTCTCTTCAATTTAAAGAGAAACTCATGGGTTTATGTAGTTTATGTGTAGCAGTTCATTCTGCTGGGCTGCACTGCAGCTGCAGCTGAATATGGGAAGGGGCTGATAGTGGAGTCTGACTGTGTGGGTCTGTTGTTGTGCATAAAGTTGTGCATTTCTTGTGGCTGTAGTCCTTTCCTTAAGACCTTTCCTGTTAGTGGGAGCCATTCCCTCTGTATTTTGTGATTTATCTGGTATCTTTCACTATTTTACTCGGGCAACTTTTGACACAGATGCGCTTTTCTTTGTGAGCTTTAAATTGCAGGTGCAAAGCTGTATGTTTTGCTGGTGCTGTAGCTCCATTATATGAGGTGGTTGGTGTTGGTGCCCACTGAAGGATATTGGTGCCTGCTGCTGTGTCTTCCCAGCTCGTTGTGAGGCCATGTTGTGAGCTAGAGTAGAAGCGATACTGAGCTTAAAATAGTTGGGGTGTTTTAATGTTGCTCCAGAAACACGTAGGAAGTGCTTCTAGTGAACATGTGGTCCTTCTGACTGCTGGTTAAAAGGAAGCTCTTCTTCCTAAGGAATCTCTATTTTGAAGTGATAGAAGTGAAGTATCAGTGCTGGTTGTGTACTGAGAGACTGCTAACATTGCTTTCTCTTTCTCTTTTCAACAGCGTATGGACCTGGGAGAATGTACAAAGATTCATGACTTGGCATTGCGAGCAGACTATGAGATTGCAAGTAAAGAGAGAGACCTGTTTTTTGAGCTGGATGTAAGTTTTGAGAAATTTTACTCTTGTGGAAGCTACCTCTTAGGTTATTTGACTGAGCAGTAGAACTCAACGAGCTTTTCAGTTCATCAGTTGATGCATTATCTGACAAGAATGTGTGGCCCTTTCTCAAATCTCAGCTGATGCTGACTTTTAAAGTGTAAACGTAATTATGGCCCTTGCAACCCCATTAGTCCAGGTAGCTCTGAGGATCCTCCAGCGTTCCTTGCATCCCAAACCCCTGTTCTGTAACAGGTCTTCTCTGTAATTTGGTGACCTGTCCCAGAGAGAGTGTTAAGTTTCCCGCTCAGTTTCACTTTTACCAGATTCATCTTTCTAAGGTGGATCAACGAAAGTGAAAGAACAATTCTCTCTTCTATTTTTATATTATTCTAGTGCTTCTGTCTTTGCATCTGTGGTTCACGCAGTGGCATTCTGGTGCTAAGTAGTCTTGGTGCCATCACCCTACAGCACGTTCTGAGCAGATGACAAACAGATTTTACTTTTTTTACAAAGTGTCAAAGTTAACAAGTAAACTGTTGTTAAAATATCCCTTCTTGAGGTTCTTTGTACATTGTACAGAGATCTTTGTGCATCAGTGAGATGTCAAAGCTGGATGCTGGCTGTGGGAGCACCTTTAATCACTATTCTTTGTTTGAAAATACAGGCTATGGATCACCTGGAATCCTTCATTGCAGAGTGTGATAGGAGGACAGAACTGGCTAAGAAACGACTGGCTGAGACACAGGAAGAGATTAGTGCTGAAGTGTCTGCAAAGGTATTGGCCTCTCTTTAAATACTTGTCCTGAAAGCCTGAGCAAGAGAGTTGTTAAACAGATCTAAAACTGTTGATGTTGGAAAGGTAGGCCCCAGGGAGACTGTGAATTCCAGCCATAGTCCTGTAATGCTACTTAGCCATCTTTAAGATTAAAAAAAAAAAAACAAAAAAAAAAAAACCACAACTGTAGTAAGGTATGAACTCTAAAATAGGTTGCTTCAGCAAGACTATGCTGTGTGTAGTATTTTTTTCTATAGGAAAATGTAATTGGGGTTGGGATTAATATAGTAACTTATGTTAGTAAATCCACCTCATGACTCTTTTCCTTGGTGTGTGCACATAGAGTTCCCTCATCTCAAGCTTACAGAGCAGCTTCCCTCATTAAGCTAATTGTTCTTCAAGCCAGGAATGTGCCACAGTCTCTACAGTAGAGCTAATGACATCCTGTCCATGTCCCGTTCTTTCCCTTGCTTCATATCTCCAACTGCCTTATCTGTACTTGGTCCATTAAGTCTCTTTCTTGGACTCCCTTGACTGCTGAAGATTCCTAGTTAAGCCTCCAACCCAGCTTGTTTTAAACAGCATTTGTTGTTGTTGTCCTGCAGCTTTTGGGAATTTTTTGTGTTGTTTAAAACCAACTGTTCTCTTTAGGCAGAGAAAGTACATGAGCTGAATGAAGACATTGGAAAGCTCCTAGCTAAAGCTGAACAGCTGGGAGCTGAAGGAAATGTTGATGAGTCTCAGAAGATCCTGATGGAAGTGGAGAAGGTCCGAGCCAAGAAGAAAGAGGCAGAGGTATGGCTTTGATCCTCCCATGAATTGTAATAGCTGGCTGAACTAGACTAGTGGGTGACAAACAGCTGGGCAGTTCCTACTGCTTTTCTTTCACCGATGCCTCCTTTTTTCAGTTTCATCGTTGTACTGGCAAGCAGTTGGCCATGAAATGTGATAGACCAAGAAAAGCTTTTAGAAACCTTGATCTACTGAAGAGTACTGCCTGTGTGAAGAGTACTGCCTGTGAAGGAGTTTCTTCCTCTGAAATACCTGATTACTAGTCACGCCCAGGGCTAGGTTGTCAGGCTGGCTGCGCTCCTGAAGTGTTTTGCTTGGCATCCCCTTTAGGTCGAGGCTGCTTTTTTCATCTCTGAAAGCAGCAGGACAACCTTGTAGGTGTTTCCTGGAGGGTTGTGACAATGTAAGGGGCTTTTCCTGACAATTGGCTGTTTTTTGTCTCTTTAAGGAAGAATACCGAAACTCGATGCCTGCCTCCAGTTTCCAGCAGCAGAAGCTGCGTGTGTGTGAAGTCTGTTCTGCCTATCTTGGTCTCCATGACAACGACAGGCGTCTTGCTGACCACTTCGGAGGAAAATTACACTTGGGCTTCATTCAGATTCGTGAGAAACTGGATCAGCTGAGGGTAATCCTGTTGGTTTTAAACATTCTCCTTGTGGTCCTGAAAACATGCAGCACTTTTAAGTTCATACAGAATTCTTTGCAAACGGGTTATATAAGACCAACAATTTTTTGCTCTTGATTTCTGAATCCCTGCAGCTCCGAATGGAAGTTTGGCTAACCTCATTTTGGGTTCAGTTCTGTAATTTCTATATAATTGAAATTATATTGTTAGAATAGGTCAAACCAGACCAATACTGCAACTTTCCCTTTAAGTACATGTGATTACAGGTGCTTTTTCTCATGGGCTTGGGTTGAAATTTGTCACTGTTGGGATTTTTTTTTTACTACAAAAAAGCCCTTTGAGAAATGCTTTAAGTGGAGAGGTTCCTAGGACTGTCAGTGAAGAAGGTCTTGGATAGAGAAAATGTTGAGGGGAAATCCTCTGCATCATTTTGTAATGAACCTGTGATAGCAGCCTTGCTTGACAGTCCCTTGTCTCAAAGCTGACACACTAGTCTCATAGAGCACAGACACTCAAAAGCAGAACTGGGAATGGTATTTCCTGCACCAACGTGTTTTAGTGAAGTTTTGAGCAAAATGAGAACCTTGGCAGAGATTTTGACTAGCAAATAAAATGCAGTGAAGCAGTTCTTTGTCTGAGTACCTGAACAGTCTCTGTGCAAATTCCTCTGACATGTTATTCTTTGGCTGAAACATGGTATTAACTTTTTCCTAGAAAACAGTGGCAGAAAAGCAAGAGAAAAGAAACCAGGATCGTTTGAGGCGGAGAGAAGAGAGAGAACGAGAGGAGAGAATGGGCAGGCGGTAAGTGAAAGCTGATAGTTTGTGAAGTCAGTTTCAAAATAGCCCAGTTTCTTGTCTCCGAATGTCAAGGGAAAGCAGCAGCTCCCCCAGTGTATGAGGTTGGATCAACTTTTGTGCATGTTCTGGAGGTTGTTTGAGCACATTAGCATGTAATAAAGAATGGAACAAACGCATAGAACTTCTACTCTAGAATGAGAGCGTGTGGTATTAGCCTCCACTGCATATCTGAAAGATGGGAGTCATGGAGGTTCCTCAGGCCTGGAAGAAAACACATATCATCCTGGTCTTCCAAGAGGGTCAGAATGAGGACATGGGGAGCTACAGGCCACTGAGCCTCGACTTGATCCCTCTGAAGGTTGAAGCAGGTAATCCTAGATATCATTTCCAGGCACATGAAAGACAAGAAGGTGATGGGAGTAGTCAGCATGGGTTCTCAAAGGGCAAATAATGCTTAAACATCCTGATGGTGTTCTGTTCCATTCTATGATGGAATAACTGACTGTATATCTATCAAGGGATCTTAACAATCTGAAGACACGGGCAAGAGGAATCAATCTCATGAGGTGGGGAGTCCTGCACCCGGAGAGGAATAACCCCATACCCCAGTACAGGCTGGGACTGACCTGCTGGATGGCAGTTTTGCAGAGAAGGACCTGGGCATCCTGTGGGCAGCAAGCTGACGTGAGCAGCAATGTGCCTTTGTGGCCAAGAAGGCAAAGGACATCGTGGGATGCGTTAGGTAGAGCACTGCCAGCAGGTTGAGGGAGATGATCCTTCCCTTCTGCTCAGGCTTGGTGAGGCATGACCTGGAGCGCTGTGTATAGCGTTGTTAGCAAGGTGTCTCATGAGAAAAAGCTGAAAAGACTGGATTTATTTCTTGGATAAGAGGAGACTGAAGGATCTTATCAATGTGGATACGTGTCTGAAGGGAAGTTATTTAAGAAGACTGAACCAGACTCTTTTTGGGGAGCTCTGCAACAGCATGAGCAGGGGAAAAAAAAACAAAACAAAACCCTGAAACACTAGAAATCCATCTGAACATAGGAACCCCCCCCACACACACATGTTTTTCTTGTGAGGATGACTGAACACTGGAAGAGGATGCCCAGAGAGGTTGTGGAGTCTCTGCCTGTGGAATTCCCTTGTCAAAGCTGATAGCAAAGTGGAGCTAGACTGTGTGAGCAGAAAACCCAGGCTGTGATTCTTATGCAGAAACTTCTCTGTGTTAACAGCGAGCTCCTGTTGGAACAAGTTTTGGAAACTCTTTCCAGGACATCCTTATGGTGTCGTAATGATTGGCTGTTTTTGGCAGCTATGGCCATATGTATCATGCTTCGTTCATACTTGTATAATACTTAAATTGTGGGAGTGGCAGCAGTGCTGGTATTCAGGTGACAAGCTCTTCTGCCTCTTGCTGGCTGAACTGGAAAAACCTTTGTCATCCTTGCTTAGGTGAACAGGAACATGAGCGTAAACAGCTCATTTAAACACCAGCCTGATGTGAAGAAGGCCCTTCTTTGCCAAGGCTAGGCAGAGGAAGCGGCAGAGTAGGAATGCTGCTCTCAGTGTCACAGGATTCCCTAGTCCCACCCAGCACTGGTTATGAAAGTCAACCTAAGCCTGTGTTGAAAGCCTCCGTGATGCAGGGACACGAGAAAAAATATGCAGCCCTTGAGATTGCTGGGCGGCAGTCCCATCCTGCTATATACTGATGTGGGCTGCTAAGGAAAGTGCTGTTCTCTTGGTTACTCTCTGCCTTTGGATGTCTATGCTACTGAGTGACTAGCAGGAGTTTATAGAGCATCCTGCACAGTTCAGGGTCATGGAAGGCCGGCCTGCCTGTTCAGGGAACGTTAAATTGTTTTGTGTGGATGTGTGCCCCAGTGGTTCAGAATAAAGTGATCAGGAATAAAAGAACATTGAGTACTTGGAATAGCTGCAGGCGCCAGCACAGATTCAGCTGCCTGCGAGGTGTCTAGGGGAGGTCCAGCTGGGCAGGTTGTGTTACATGGAAGGGTCTGTGGCTACTGCCTTGCTCTCCTGCCTTATCAACTCTGCCTTCACCTGGGCTGGCCACGTTGCCTCAGCCTGTGGTTCATTTACCTGATTTCAAGTGTATGGTTCATTTGCTTGACTCTGAGTTCAGCTCTGTCTTATTTACAATCCTATAAACTGAATTCTTTTATAGATGTTTGTTTTTCTTCCTGTAATGACTGAACAACCTGATTTCCTCGTGCAGGAATGTCAGAGCACATTGATTCTCTTATTCTTGTCTTATCCAGGTATGATTTTAAAAGGATATGATCAAAATAGACACTTTTCTGTTGTTTTTTTATTGTTATTTCATTTTGTCTTTGCATCGCTCAGCTGCATCTCCAGTGACAGCCACAGAGCATTTTGTAACTGCATTTTGTAACTGAGGCATCCTCTGTGAGTGAGTCTGCAGTGAGGAGATCAGAGTTAAGAGCAGTGATCTCTAACTCACTGAACAGAGACTGGCCACTTTTCAATTAAATTAGAGTCTGTTCAGATTGTGTGTAATATTTTATAGTTGTGTTTTTGCTAAATATATCCTGGCTTTACAGTGCCTCTAGAGGAAAAAGAAAAGGTGCATCTTCCAGATGCAGAGGTATTTTAAGTTGACCCTTAATGTTGCTTCAGAAGTTGAAAGAATTGTGACTTTTATTTACAAACTCTTCACAGAAGCTAATGCTTCTGAGAGGTGAAGTAAAAGTGCCCTGCATGAGCTCTAAAGCAGTGGAAACTAGAGTGAGTGTGGTGGGGCTTTAGTAAATTATGATACCCACTGCTAAAGCTGCTTTCTAAGTCAGAGAGGAAAGATTTCAGCGCACCTCTTAGTAACAGCTCTCCTTTGTTTCTGTATTCTTCCTGCTTTTCCTAATTTATCATTCCCAAAGTGGAAAAAAATAGTGCAAACTTATTTCTAATGCCTGTTAAACATGAGAAAAGTGAGAAAATACTCTATTTTTCTTAAACCTTTTTTATTTCATGTAACTACTTCAAAGGAACCAGAATCAGAAACCAACAACTGTGCAGCTTATCTTTGACTATAGTGTGGCACTGTCCCTCGAAAGTGTTGGGAGTTGATCTTCAACTGCAGAGGGTAAAAAATGCATAGTGAACCTGCAGAGTAAAACTTGAGATTGGAAAGGTACGTAGGGGAGTTGTGGTACTGGAGACTGCATCAGTCTATAGATCTCTTCTGATGGGAAGCTGCATAGGATTGAGAAATTGTTCTTCTAACATGCACTGTAAAGACTGATGCTTTTTCTGCAAGATTCTTTCCTTTTGGTTAAAAAAAAATCAAGTTGATGCTCTTAAGTTTTTATCTGACAAGTTACTTTGGGTATTATGGCATTTCTGTGAGAAGCTGCTAGGGTGGATAGATTATTTTAATGAGAGAAAAAAAATGCCAGCTTTATTAAACCTCCTCTCACTCAAACATTCCTTTTTAGGTCTGGATCAAGAAATAGAGATCGTCGAAGGTGAGTGCGGTTCTCCTGCAGTTCTCCCAAATGTTTCCTTGTGTTTCTGTCTAGTTACAGGGGCTTCTCAATGTGGTTCATTCAGTATCCTACCTTTTGTTGCTCTGAAAGACATGGGAGCTACCCCGCAGACCTTGCATGGTGCTGTGCTCCTTTTATTGTCACCAGCAGAGCAAAAAAGAGCCAAGGTCGGGCAGCCCAGTGAGGACAGGGACAGGGGTGTTGCATGCCCCAGAATGTGTCAGCGAATGTCCCTGGTGTCTTTTCCAATAAGTGTCTCTCATATCCTTTAACAGATTTCATGCCTGAGATACATTTATTGCATATAGAATGTCTCAAATATAAGAATACAGAGATTTAAAATTGCAATTGCACATCTCTGTGAAGGGCTTATTGGTAATATCGATATTCTCTGTGTGAAAACATACTTGGAAGCATTTCTCTCTCCTGTCTTCCAAGTACACTGGAATCTTCCATTTTCTTCTTAGAGCAGATTGAAACAAATGAGCTTCTAAAATGCAGTACTTGTCAGGGAGACTTTGTTTTTTTGCATATTGCCATGCAAGTTACAGCAGTTTTGTGATTTCTTTTTAGCTTGTTGTCTTATGCAGCCTCACTTTGAGCAAAACACAGTAGTAGTTGCGTTCTACAGATTGGCTTGTCCTTACATTAATGGTGAGAGCTTTTTAGAGAGCTTCTTGCAGCTTGAATTTCCCTGCTGGCATTTTGTTGGTAGGATGGCATCCTGTGTGTCCGCCCTGGGGGTGATGTGCCTGTTGTGCCAACCTTCCTGGGTACATGTAACTCTGGGATGTCTGAGGTGCTCTCCAGTGTGTGCATCTCATGTACTGCCCTGTTCCTGTGTCTGAGACAGTCTGTGTCCTCTGCAGATCACGATCCCGGGAGAGGAGGCGGCGACGCTCGAGATCGGCTTCCCGGGAGAGGCGGAAGTCTCGCTCCAGGTCCCGAGACCGGCACAGGCGCCACCGGAGCCGTTCCCGCAGCCATAGCAGAGGCCACCGACGAGGTTCCAGAGACAGGAGCTCAAAACACAAGTATGCCTGTTTTTCACACAGTGTTTCTGAAAAGGGGAGGCCTTGACATCCCTGTGAGCCTCTTCCAGTCGCCTAGTATGAGCAGGAATATGGGCAGTTTCTGAAGCTAGGAACTGCACATCCTGTGCCAGTTCCTAAGTCAAAGCAGTTTTCCTAGTGGCTGTCCATAGACAGCCTCATAGCAGAGCGGTAGGGTAGTAGTAACAGGACAGTGGGGTCCCAGCTCGAGAGCCCAGGAGGAAGAGATGCTGTTCCCTGAATTGCTGTGATGAACCTTGAGAAGCCACTAGTTTGTTTTCTTGTATAAGCAGCAGCATGAAGGCTGTGCTTGTGCTAACTTGGCCTCCACAGATCTGCAAAAGCCAAATAACTGGGAGGGGGGTTTAGTGTTATATTCCTATGGTTGCTTTCTACTTCCCAGCTCCTTTCTCCCAGCACTGGCATGGGGAAGGGAGTGTATTTTGGAACTGAAGGGAGTGTCTTGTTACAGGAAGATGGAGGCTGGTCCAAGAGACAGTTCTCTAGAAATACCCATTTAGGGGAGGAGGGAAAAAGCTAAAAGGAGGAGCTGGGATGCACTTCTGCTGTCACTGAGGTAGCATCTTGCAGAAGTTGCTCTAGTCTGAAGAAGGACCTGAAGTCTCTTCTCAAAACTGCCCCTGTGTTGAAGGAAGGTTGGAGCAAGTGCATGTATGAGCATTAGCAAACTGGAAGGGAATCACTGTGCTTCCTTACGGCCCTCCTAAGGCCAGGAGCAAGTGCATCATCAAGTGTTTGCTGAAGTTAGGTCTAGTATTCTTATTAATTCCCTTAGTTAAGGGAGTGCCTTAGCACTGTCTCACCTTACTAGACAACACCACTTGAGTACAGTGCCGAAAACAGAACTGCTGTTGTTGGTGGGCTGTCTTGTGCCCCTTCTAGGTAAGGAGTGAGAAAAGGTTTTAAAGATACTCTATGAACGGGAGGGGAATAATGGTCTGCACAAAAGTCTGTTAATTGAGGGGGGTTGTATAAATACTGTTGATTCTCCAATGGCTGAGATACTAAAGTCGTTTTTTAAATCTGTCTTGAACATGAAAAATAAAGAAAAGAAGTTTGGACAATTAGGAAGTGAGGAAGACCCTGTAATAACTATTACTAAAGAGCAGGTAAGGGAATGCTTCAAAAACCTTGAACACATTCAGATCAGTCCACTGAGGTTGTAGAGGATTGGCTAGCTGACATATTTCTCAAAATTAGTGAGAATTGGGGAGAGACAAAGAAGAGTTCACAAAAAAAAAAAGAGAACAAACAGGAAAAACAGAAAATGCTGAAACAGTGTAGCTTCTGTTTTCATTCAGAGAATTAATGGACTTCACTTTACAGTCCAGCTGATGAGATGCTTCTAGACAGAAATGGAGTGACTGTTGTGGGATCTGTAGACCTCAGTGTAGGAGAATTATGGATAACAGGATTTGGGGAAGAATTAAATCAGAAATATTTTCATTGCTTTAAATTGTCCTTTAACCTAAGGAGACTATGAAATGACTAATGTGAAACAGAGGGCTGTAAGGTTTTAATAAATCATTTATACACTATTTCAAAGCTTGAAAAATAACAGGAATGAAAGCTGGAGACATTAAGATACCTTCCAGGTCCCTTTTTGTAACTGCAGAATCAAACCGTTGTGTGCTGAGTTCTTGAATAAAATACCCTGGTGGTGCAGGGTCTCTGAAGACTTCTGCCTAGTTCTGAAGGGGTTAGAGCTATTAAGTGATGATGAAGGGTCGGTGCCTTTTGAAAGTGCCTAGACAATAAGCTGGTTTTGGACTTAATAAGGATCTCTCATTAATTCTACGTGGGCTGACTCATTGAAGCACTGATAAAAATCTGTAGCTATACTTAGTGAAATGATTTGCCTCTGTTGTGGATTCTGAATGTAAAACTGTATCATCCTGCCCCTGAACAGCAGATGCTGCCAAACATTCTTGTCAAGATGCAGAATAACAAAAGTCCGGGACAGAGGAAGCATTGAAATCCAAAGAGCATTGTTGGCATTGAAAGGATTTCTTGAGCAGACAGCCACTAGCTCAGATGTAACCTAAAAACACTCCAAGAGACACAAACAGGAGTTGAAAGATAGACGAGGAAGGAATTGCAGGCATTTTAGTAAGGCCCAGTAAACTAATAAGGGGCCCCAGGGAACACTCAGAAAGGGTCTCTGGAGTCATTTATGAAAGGATCATTCTAAAGGAGAGTAAGAAAGTTTGCAATGCTCTCAGCACTGCAAAACTTGAGATATGTTGCATAGAGCTTGTGGAGGGGGCAGCATTTCTATCCCAGGTGATACTCCTGGTGCCACAACACATAAGGACACTTTCTTAACCTGGATTATGTCACAGCCCTGTTAAGAAAGATTTTGCCCTTTTATGCATATTAGCACCTTCTTTTAGTTGTGGAGCTTATAGTGATGGTATAATTTATACTTCAGATCCTCTAGAGATCGATCTTCAAGAGAAAAGTCCCGAGACAGAGAGAGGAAAGAGAAGAGCTCCTCTGAGAGACGGCACGAGAGCACAAATGGCAAGTCTCGTTCCAAGAGATCAGAAGAGAGAGAAGCTGGCGAGATCTGAACTCAAATGATCTGTGTTGCACTGTAAATAGTCTGATAAACATTCTACACAAAGCCTAAATTTCCCATTTATATTTACTGAATACAACTCATCTTTTGTAGTTTTGAATTTTTATTGTTTGGCAGATAGCTGTGAGTTTGTAGAGACGCAGTTACGTACTGTTTAACAGGATCTTGTTTTAGTAGGAATAAATAAATCTGATGGATTGTTTTCAATACAGGCCAGTGGTTCACACACAGTTTGTCATGCCCCAATGATCGCGGCAGTTAGAGTTAATGCTGTGGTTGGAAACCTAACCTGCTGTAATGTTTGTAACACTTATGCCCTTTCCAGAGCGTCTCCCTGACCCTTTGCACAGTTGGCGTTTGAGAACAGCGGTAGCACTGCTTCTAACTTGATTCTTTTCTTTCTTTTTTCCTCTTCTGTTTGTACATGTTGAAAGGAGTTCAGATTTTTAAGTGCTTAGCAACCTCATTTTATGTCTACAGCATTGGAGAATTGCTTCACTATTCCAGCTAAGTCAGGACAGAGGAAAGTTGGTCCCGTATCCCTAGTTCGAAAGATGTGTTTATGCGTAGGGATGGTGGAATGGGCTGGGCCGCAGGCCTTGAGCTATGCTCGGGTCTGTTCCTAGCACGACCGGCGCCTGCTTTAACAAGCCTGTGCTCACATGCAAAGTGATTTCCTAGAGAAAGGCAGCAGCTCCTCTGCCTCTGGACCGTGGTCAGAAAGCGGCCTCCTCGCTGGGCTTTCCTGGCTCGCCGAGGAAGCGGGGTGCCTGCGAGGGCTCCTGGGGCAGCGCGGGCGCCCGCGGGGCCTCGTGGCTGCTGCGTGCGCCGGCAGAGCCGCCGGTGCAGCCGGAGCCGCCGCCGCG
>VZSG01001581.1:1485-27947 GCA_013398315.1 Nothoprocta pentlandii | reverse complement strand
GCCCCGCTCCCTTCCCCCGCAGCCCCCAGGCCTGCCTGGAAAGCCGCGCTGGAGGCTCCGGCCGCACGGAGAGCGTTTGACCCGTTGGGGGTTGTTTCCCTGCCGTCGCTTCCCGTTTTCCCCGTGTTTTGGAAAGTAAAAGGCTCTGGCGCGGCCGCAGCGGGTGGCTGGCGGCAGCCGGGCCGGCCCTGGGGCGGCGGGAGCTGCCCGCGAGGGCAGAGCAGGCCCAAACCTCCGTCCCTCTCCGGGAGGAGGGCTCACGGGCACCGGGATGAGGGCTCACAGGGACCGGGATGAGGGCTGACGAGGAGGATGGTGGGATGAGGGCTGACGAGGAGGATGGTGGGCAGGACACGGCCGCTCTTCCACACTGCCACACACCTCCTCGCGGGAGGCGCCCCGTGCACCACACGGACACTGTCACCCGTGCACCTCGCAGGTGCTCACATTATAAAACAACCACCTTTTTTGTCTCTTCAATGAATTTATATGACATGACTGCAGCTTCTTCTAAAGCGTTTCCCGGACACTAAAGGCTGGAGGTCTCTTCAAGCAAAGTTGCTGACGTGTTTGCTGCCGGGAGGAGAGAAGTCGCTGCGTGTGGTGCAGACTGGGAGCCCTGTGGATGAAGTTGGGGTACGTGTGTGACAGTCACCTGCACAAATACACTGCTAACTCAGACTTTGTAGGGGCAGCACAGACGATCCATAGTAATCATCAGGGGCAACTGACTTTTATCCAGTGCAATTTAAAAGTTCTGGGATGCTACGTGATTTGTACTTTGGTCTGGTAATTATTTCTGGCCTAGTCTGTAATTGGTGCTGAGTTTGCTGCTTTAATGCTGTTCTTCTCCCTGGAGGGGTTTGCTCTTCTCTTGCTCCAGCAGAACATGTTTGCTTTACTTGACTAAGCAGATCACATTTCTCTACTTAAACCCCCGACTGTTGTGAAAACTAACCTGGAAAAGATGGCTTTTCAGAATCACTTCAGTACACAGGTACTTTCTGAAATGACATTTACTTGCATCCTAGAGAACGTTTTTAAATTTACTTGCTGTGAGTGGCGTTGAGTTGTCTGCACTGGAAGGTTAATTATCTTTTAAGAAGCACAAAATCTCCTGAGTCTGGGGAAATACTATGCAAGTTTCCTCCATGCTTGACCCTTTTGTAAGTGAGATTGCAGGAAGCGGAAGAGCTTGACCCACTGGTACTGCAGCAGGTGAGTGCCCAGTGAGTTCCTTGCCGTGCCGCATGGTGCATTGGATCAAAACGGAGCAGCCTCCTTTCGGGAAGACAGCCATGAAGGGGACACTGCGTCTCAGCAGCGCAGTTTGGAGGCTGTTTGGCCGTGATTGATTGCAACCTATGATTAGGGCTTCAGAAATGTCTGCTTGGCAAAAAGGAAACCTTTCAGCTGTAAAGGATCTGAAAAGGCAAAGGAAAACAACAGTCAAAGCTAATTGCTGTGTTTGGTTTCTAAAATGACCAGACATGGTCTGACTTCTTTGTTCCATGAAAGATGTAAACACGGTGAACAGCAAATCTGATCCGTTGCTAGAATTTTTCCCAGAGGAACTGACATCTTGTGAGGTTACTGTAGTTAGAAATGTTGTGGTTCAGTGTCTTACAGATGGAAAATGAGCTAATGCTTCCATTGCAGTGATATTTATATGGTTTCAGTTCAGTGGTTTGTGCAGGTGGATTTTTGCTGCTCTCTTTTCTTTCCAGCAGTTCCAGCTGATCAACAACGACAACTTGTCTTTTAGGTTTAGCTGCAGTTTGGCCTCAACCACTTGCTGCAGAAGTTCCCCTGGTTCAGCTGGGTGATCAGAGGAAATCTCTAAATCTCTGTTGTGGCTTTGGGAGAAGAGGAAAGTGAGTGCCCTGTGAAGGTGAGTTATGCTGAGAAGAGAGTTTGGCGACTAGATTGCATTGTGCATAGAAGTATATACCATAAAATAAAATTTTATGAAATGTGGGGCTTTTCTGTAGACTCTGCAGCTTCCGTGCCGCTTTGGGTACATTGTGTGTGGATTTTTACTATTTCTTTTCTTTTTTTCTTCATGAAGTTTCTCCCTGGTGGCCTCTCATGGTGAGGCCTGCTGTGGCTGAGCAGAAAGCTGATGCCAGCTACTGTATCAGGTGCACACAGCGTGTGTTAATAATGCAGTGACACACGACTCTGTTGCTGCACATTTCATTGCGAGGTGCTTGGATGGTTTAAACTCACTGGTCTGTTGTCTTGTGCCTCCTGTGAAAGGGAGACAAAATGCCTGCTGCTAGAGGAGGGTAAAATCATCCAAAAAGGTGCGCTGTCGTTTTCTGTCTGTCTTAATTAAGCTGCTTTCCAGCTTTCTTTGTTGTTCAGAACTCGGACTGTTTCACATGCTGTTAGCATGTACTTTGGCAACTGCGGGCACTGGGATTTCCTGCAATGTTTGAATCTTTGCCATTGCCCTCTCTGATCATTGTTCTGGCTCCCCATATGCTCTGGCAGGAGAGCAAAGGGCATTATTCAGATGCTGAAAGAAAACAGAAAGGAATTGCTTTAAAGGCGTTGAGGGCTCTTTGTAAGCAATGACTCCTAAGGTCAGTACTGCGAAAGAAGGGGAATTGCTGGGGCTGACAGTATAATTACCACTGATTTTTATTGTTCTTGTCCCAGTCTAAATGATGGTGGTGTGATTTATAATGTGTCGTAAAAATAGGCCTTCAGCACAATGTGAAAGCCAGTGTCAGCTTTGAGCCAAGGGGAGTAGAAGTTGTGTGCTGGCTTGGGGAATTGCTGTGGGCGCTGGAAGTGCTCAGCTCTGTCCTAGACGTTCTCCAGCTTTGTGCTCCAGTGTGATTCTTTGGAGAGGCTCATTGGGGCTGTCCTGCCCTGTCCTGTCGCGGTCTGTGTTGCAGAGCAGGAGTTTCCACAGTGCTCAAGAAGGACCATCCCTCCCTGCCAGTGCAGACAGGTAGGTGAGAGCAGCAGGAGGTGCCTGGCTCGTCACAAGAAAAGTCCTGGGCTGCTCGTGTAGCCCATTCCTGCTTTCGCCTTCTCTCACTGCAGTGGTAAAGCCTCTCATTGCTGACTGCAGAGAGTTATTTGCTTAGCCTGTGACTGGGGACTTAAACCTTGAACCTGCTTGAGGACTTGGAGCTCCTCCTCATGGTTGTCCTACATAGAGCTGCCCCACTGGCTCCTCACTGTAATAAAGAGACAGCAGCCAGTGGCGGGGTCTGAGGGGGAAGGCTGGATGCACAGTCATTTTTCCTGCTGTCTTTTTCATTTGGAATCTGCCACTGACTCTTCTTGTCAAGTCTCTTTAAAGCTTTGCATTTGGTTTTGAAATAGCCACACTCATGGGATTGTCCCTCTTGTTGCTGCTAGATTGGTGTGAAGGGCAGATGAGGTCTTCGGAGTGCAGCTCTCTGGAAGAAGATACAGCTCCTACATTATTGATTTAATTGAACTCACATGGTGTTGTGCAGCTTGAATTAAATGGGCTGGAGTGAGATCTTGTACACGATGTACTGCTGTAGAAGAAATGACAGTATTCTTAGTCTGGAGTAAGTGCTTCGTAAATATAGCTTTGCTAGTCCGATAAATGATGTCGTTAGCTAGGTGTCCCATCACTCAACCTTCTGCATTGCTGTAGTTTTGTTGTCCTTTTGTGATTTGCACCTAGAAGGGGCCTCTGCAGCCCTTCCCTGCGGTGGGAATGGACTGCTCTCAATGCACAAGCAATTGCTCCTTTCTTGGGGGCTGTATGAAGTCTTGCTGGTCTCTCCTTTTCTCTCACTGAACTTGGCTGGCCGGTGCAAAATGGAGCTCACATGTGAGCCAGCCCCACATAAGGGGCTTTCTAGGAGTTGCCCTTTGCAACTTGGTTCTTTTTTGGGACTCTGTGTTGTAGGGCCAGGCACAGTCCCAGCACTGCACTTGTTGAATCCCTAAAGAGCAGGGACATGAGACCTTAGGTTGCGCTTGGCTGCCTAGAGGAACCTGGCCTGCCAAGAGTGACTCTCAAGTCTCGTTTTGCTGAACCTGTAAAGGAGCTTTTGCATCAAACACAACACGTAACGAGCACCGTTGTTATTGAACTCAAAAGCCCCACCTCTTTCTCTGGTATGTTGGTGGCTGAGTTAAAAGTTGCGTTCTGCAGGGGAAGCAAATTGTTCGGGCAGATAACCTGGGCGTGTGACTGTTAGGGCACAGTCATGGAAAACTGGCTTGGTCGTCATGTTTATTTGCTCTGATATAACTTTTTATGACACACTGTCATGCAGCTTTTCCCAAGGCTGCTGGAATGTGTTATTCCTTATTTCCTCCCTGCCCCCTCCCCCTTGTTTTTTTTTTTAAAGAGCACTGTTAGAGGCCTAAAAACTAAATATAAACTTGGTTTTTATAATTATTATGGAGCTAAGTTGTAGACTTCTGTCTCCATGTCCTTTTTTTTTTTTGTCTTCTCAGAACAAACCAACAACAAAACAGCCTGCTGTTATTCTAGCTGTAACTCAAGGGATTCTCACAGGGCTTCTCTGTTACTTCAAAATCATCCTTGTGAGTGCCAGGAGCAGTTTTTGGTTTGGAGTTTTTCTGGGGGGCTATTGACTGCTGAAGGGTTTGGGGCTGTTCACTCTGCAATAGGAAGCTCTTGGAGAAGGGCATCCCTGCATGTAGCTTCTGCACTTTGCTGCAGCCCTCAGGAGTGGGAGAGAGGAGCCTGGCCTTTCCTATCAGAAAGCTGATAATCACAAAAGCTGAAGGAAAATGATTTCATTATTTGGAGGAAGGGGGGGATTGGCCTCCCCAGGTGCCATTTCAGTAATTATAGATAATGGCTTCTAGCAGGGGAAACTAAAATAGCAATTATTAGCACTTCTTCCAGTCTGATGAAATCAAACTTGTCCAATTTTAGTCTCAACTCGTGTCCTCTTTTTACCCCCGGAGCCTTCTTTGGGACTGGGTTACAAAATAATATCAAATGGCTTCTTATCTGAGATGGGAGTGTTTTGTTCCTAAACAGAATGCTTTGGTGTTTCGCTCTTCTTCCCTTCCCGCAGGGAAGCTCCTGTGTTCATTACGCTGGGGAATGGCTTTGTGTTGGAATATGAAAGTCAGATGTTTCCTTTCTCTTATCTAGGCAGGCTGAAATATGCTGGAAGTGGCAAGGAGTCTTTTCATCAAAATGAGCTTTTGGTATCTCTTTCATGAGACCCCCGCAGACCACGTCAGCCTCTTAGGCATAAAGATCTTGAGGGTTTTGTAGCTTTCTTTGTCCTTGCTCCAGGCTTAGCAGTGCTGATTTCCTCCTCCTCCAAAGCACTAGTGGCATTTCTGCATCCTACAGGCTTTTCCCTTGCTCTGTGTGGGAGACCTCCAGCACAAGAATCACTTTGCATGCAGCTGTATCACAATGCACTGATGTGTTTACCTACTCTTAAAGGTCGCTGACTTCAGTATCAGGTAGTCAGAGAATATTTTGTCATTTTTACTCTATTCCAAAATCAGTTTTAAGTGCTCTTTCTGTTGTAGGTGAAGGAGAGGAGAAGACTGCTCAAATACTGATGACTGAGCTGTGATGGACAGCAAAGACACAGAAGCCGAGATCCACCCTCTGAAGCATGAGGATGTCAAAGCTCAAGAGAACCATGAAAACTCTGTCGAGAGAAGAGTTGGCAGCAAGCAGTCATCACAGCTGTCCCGACTGTCCCGGTGGCGCACGGCTGCCTTCTTCATCTCCTTATTTCTGTGTCTGATAATTGTGTTTGCTTTCTCATTTGTCATTCCTTGCCCCGAGAGGCCCGTTTCTGAACGAACCTGGTTCCGAAATTACGACGATGCAGGTGAGCTTGGTGTAGCAGAAGAGACACTTACTGACCGTCCTTTCTTTTGTGCTAGAAATTTGGATTGTGGAACTCTCCATAAAAGTGTGCTGGAGTCAGGCCTGCAGGGATGGTGCCCTTGGGAGTAAGAACTGTGAATGCCTGACCTGGATATGCAGTGGCCCATCGTAATTGAAGTGGCTTTCCAGGAGGTGTTTACAGGATATAACAGAGAAGTTAGATGCTGCTCTTGAAGCTCTAACAAGGTAGCAGCCTGGCCTCATTTGGAAGGTTATCTGAAAATAAATCTTTATTGAAGTTTTGCTCCATAAAATGTTCCCTTGAAGTTTGAGCTCAGGTGTGGGAACAGTTAGGTGCTCTTCCTCTATCAGTATGACTTTCTGCCCTATCTGTGGGCAAGGATGAAGAGAAAATTTATCTTTCTTTTTTAATGAATTGTGAAAATTTGTGGTTGATTTAGTCAACTCTATAACCTGGTTACTGATCCTTGGTGGCTTTGCGTTCACTTCTGAGAATGCTTTTCTGTAGTCTCCTGTGCAGTGGTTGTGCTGCGTACATCTGCTGTGAATACAGACCTAGTGCTCACCAACAGGGACTCAGCTCGGTGCTTTAATGCCGAAATCTGAGGCACTGTTGCTTTGAATGAAAGGAGTTTGGTTTCAGCTGGGAGTGAGAAAGATGTTTTATCTGGAGCTCAATGTTCTGTGGGCTATTTATATTTTGGGAATAACAACCCCACGTCAAGACCAGAGCTCTTTGTTTGACATTTTTCAAATTCTGGATGCTTGGTTGTATGGGAAGACAAATCCTCCAGGGGATGGCAACTGAGGGAAAGCCTTGGGCATTAACTTCTGTTCCTTAGTACTCATGTAGATGCAGTTTTTTGAACAGAAGCCAGTTTGTCCTGATGAAGCACTGTTGCTGAGGGAGGCGTGAGTAGGTCTCTAGGAATTTGTATTTTGCTCCAGTTAGGCCTGTTGTTGATTCGGGCAGTTGTTACAAGTGTCTAGCTTGTGATCTCTTTTACAGTTGCCTATCCATTTCTGGCTATAGAAGATGTGAACAAGGATAAAGTGCAAGATGTCATCTTTGTTTTCAAAGCAAGCAATGGCAGCAGCAGCTTCAACAGATCCTGTTTGGATGAAGGTAACTGATTCAGAAATAAAAGGCCTTGTGGCAAGGGCTCTTCTTTCTCTTTCAGTTATGATAAGTGAGACTTTTGATAAGTGAGTAGCAAATGTCTTGAGTTAGATGCTTGTGTGTGACTGTTGCACTTCATTTTGTTTCTCCTTTGTACTGCAGAGCTCGAGGCGCTGTGTGCTTCTGCCAGAGGAGAAATGGGGATAAGGGGAAAGACAGTGGGAATGGGAGAGAAAAGCAGATTAGCTGTGTGGGGAGAGGAAGATGACGACAAGTCCCAGTGCTGAGGTGGTGCAGGGCACTGAAGGTGGTTGTAGCACTCCCTTTGACGTGTGTTCCCTGCAGGTCTGCCTTCTCCGTGTGCCTTCGTCGCTGCCGTGTCTGGCACGAATGGCAGCGTTCTCTGGGAAAGGGCTGCTGCCGAGGACGTCGAATGGGTGCAGTGTGGCATCAACCAGCTTGGTGGGGCTCAGGCCCCGAGCTGCCTCGTTGTGGGGAAGCCCATGGCTCTTACTGCCATTGACCAGCAGACAGGTGAGTGGTGAGCAGGATCCTGCTGACATTCAGGGGATGATGATGCTTGCTTTCCTCACTTGGTGCCCTTGAGACTTCTGAGGCTGGGAATGCCAGCATGAGATGCTGGTATGTGAGTGATGTGCACAGGGCTTGAAAACCTTGCCAAAACCATTGGTGGGCCTTTGAGAAGTGCCTGTTCTCTCAGCCTGCCTCTCGGCGTGGACTCTTGTGGTGTTTTGTGCCCGTTACACTGTTGTAAGAACAACTTCAGCATCTTTTGAAATAGAAGCAGTCCCTAGCTGTGAATGATACTCTATACACTTACAGGTTAAAAAGAAACCTGAAGTGCTTCTCAGTCATTTTTCCATGTGTGAATGCTAGGAATGCCTGCAACAGCAAGAGCAATGGAAGTTCCAGGGATGTAAGATCTGTAAATCATTAAGGAGAGCACTTGGGATAAGTTTGTACTTAAATCACCAGCACTGATTCCAAAAACTTGCCAGTTTCTTTCACTAGTCCAGTTTTTTTCATGGTTCCTCTGGAAAGTGTTTTTCATGTCTGTGCCTGCAGATAGGAAGATTCTTCCTCATCTTGCTTAGAGGAGGGGGTAAAGAGTACTTGAATTCTCTATGTATTTCATCTTTTACACCTTGAACTTTCTTCTCTGAGAAAGACCCTGATTTTAGGGGTCACCTGTGCAAAGGCCACAGTGTGCATTATTTCTTGGAAACATGCCTAAGATCCCATCTTCTATGCCTGATATTGCACCCCCTCTTTTCCAGAAACTGTGGGAGAGGTAGCAAGATGCACAGCTTTAATGAACGAGAGGAAAAAGCTGTTCCTGTTGCTTTTTATTTCCCCTATAGATGGAACGAGAACAGATGAACACATGGGCCTGCACATGCACAGATAGAGCTAGAACGCTTCTATATTTTAGCACAATTTCTCCTCCTCAGCAGGCTTCCCAACAGGCTATTTATAGACTTTTAATGGAATAGTTGCTTTTAAGTCAAAACATAGCTACATATCTTTGGCTTAGCAGCCACGTTTCTAAAGATGGCCGTAAAGAAATAGCACAAGCATATGGAGAGAGAATCAGGCTAAGCCACGAGTCATAGGAGCAATGTGGTAAGAAAGCGCTCCATAAATAAGTTAAAAGCAAAAGATTAAAAACTGCTTCAGACAGAAAAGGGAATAACCCAGGAGTAGACTTATTTGATACCTTTTTGTTATGGCTTAAAGTAGGCTAAAAGAGGTTTCTTAGTGCACTTGGCTTGAGCTGAGCGTTAGGAGGGCAGATCACAATAAAATCTCCATTCGGTTAGATGTATTTAAGGTGACACAGTCTGAATTTCACCACATTGTGCTGAAAACGGTAGCCAGAACAATCTTTAACTGTTAATGATTCACTGTCTTGGAAAACTGGTGAGATTCCAGGAATCTTAGCCCGCTTAGCCTCTACCTGTGGAAAGACTGAAGGAAGCAGATTATCATCTGAAAGTGTCTGGCAGGTATTTTTAATCTTCGCTGGTAAAATTAGTGCTTTTCTATCAGTTCGGGTTGTGTTAAACTTTGCTTTATTGGCAGAATAACTAGCCTGAGAAAACAAGAGAGCAACTGCAGGTATTGTGTTCTTCTGTTTGTGCAGGATATTTAACATTCCTGCATGTTTATCCTAAAAGCAAACCGGGACATGAAAGCTTAAGTTGAGCAGCTGCAGGTCACAGCAGAGGTCTGTGTAGCTCGGTTTTTCATCTCTGCTCTCACCAGAAGCAGAGTCCCGAGGAAGAGCACAGGAACAAGTGTGTTGTGACACTTTCTCTTGACAGCTTGTCCTCAGCAGCCTGTCCTGTGAATCCTGTGAGCAGGTCAGATCTCATTTGTCTTGTAAGGAGTGGAGGAGATGGGGAACCATCTTGGTCGATGTGTGGAACTGCTCTGCAAGCAGTCGCTAGCTAAACCTGGGACTGCTCAGCGTGAAGAATGTGACAGGGAGAGAGAAGTCCTCAGAATTGTGAGTGATAGGAAAAGAGGAGCAGGGAATGATTTACTATTTCAGATCTTCTTAGCTACCTGGTTCTTTTGTAAAGGGATAGGTTCCAAGAAAGCAAAAAGGGGAGTACTTCACATCCACTGTATTCTGGACGTCAGGAGTTTACGTGCAACTAGTTAAACAAATGTGCAAGGACTTGGGAGGAGAGTCAAACACGACTGAATGCTAAAGTTCTGCTTTTGCCTCAGGTGGCCCGTGGGCTGCCCATGGCTGCGCAGTGGGAAAGCAGAGGGTTTGTGTGTGCTTCTGGAGCAGCACAAGCCTGAGGCAAGCAATCTTGCATCCTCTGCAGCTTCTTGAAGGAGGAGCTGGACGCAGGCATCTAAGCCTCAGGTTTTATTATTCCTTCCAGAGCAAACAACCCCTCCCCTTCACTCCAAATTAGATTTCCTGTCTGGGTACATGTCTACTTTTCATCTTGGCTAATGCCGCCCTGATTTTGCTGTAGTCTTGGGCTGTAGGAAGCACAGTAGCACTGTCAGTATCTGACAGCGCAGTCACATCTACTGTTAGCAGAGCAGGATGGGCCTGGAAACAGTCCTCATGGAGCACAAACTACTAGGAATGTGAAAGCTTATTAAGTCCTATGTTTTGTTTAGAATCTGCCTCACTGATACCTGCTTCTATTAGATCAGACTTCCCTTTGAAACAGTAAGAAACTCTTCCAAAAACTGTTCGCTGTCAGACCAACAGAGAAGACAACCATGTGCATTTAAAAATGCATTTCATTGATTTTTATTCTATAGTTTTGGACTGCGTGGAAGCCAAGATGTAATTATTTAAAACTTATGTTCTCTCCTTTGTCTGCTAGTTGTTTTGCAGGGATGAGCTTCTTTGCCTTCCCATTATTTCCTAGGGGCACTCTTCTATTTTACATCTGTTGTCATAGTAACAAATCCAAGTACTTTTTCAGTGTTTCAGTGAAAGCTTGGGGGGGGAATCCTACTGGAAATGCAACCTGTCTTAAATTATTGCAGGCAGCATCGAAATTCCTTGGCATGTGCTACAGCTCCCTTCCTGACAAAGAACAGATGTTGCTTTGCGTTCCTGGAATGATGATTGCAGTGTGTTGATACTGCTTAAAGGGCAGGGTAACCATTTCCTCCAGGAGCACCTAGTTAAGGATTTTAAGTCGTCCTTAAAAAGAAAAACCCTGATAAACCACCCCTGTCCTGCCCCCAGCAAATTCCACTGAATGTGGCCAGTGATCGGAAAACCTCCAGCAGCCCAGGGTGGATTTTATCCAAGGAAAGCTGCTCGGATTGCCTTGGAGTCGTTGAAAAGATCCCTTCCCCCAATTAAAAAAATTCCTGCTATCTGAATTTACTAAGAAAGAAAAAAGACTGAAGAGGTTGTTTAAATTCCCTTCTGCCCCTTCTTCAAAGGGAGAATATTGGGATTACAGCTGCATGGTGAGCGACCATGTCAGCTGGGAAGAGCTGCAGGAGTCAAGTTCCAGGAAAACATTTTCTCTGGAGGAGCCAGAATACTCGGATTAGAGTTCAGCTTTTTTGTGGTCCTCAAGGGCTCTCCACACAAATTTCATCACACAGTTTCAATTTTTTTCAGATCACAAAGAGAGTGATCTGCTGTGAACATGCTGTGAACGTGCTGGGGAGCTTGAAAGCTACAGCCAGGAGAGGCAAGATGTTTTTGTGACCTGCTGATTGAGTTTTGCCTAGGGTGTATTTTTGCAGGCAACTGGGATTATTTTCCAGTATCAGCTGAAATCCTAGATATTGGAACTTAGTTGAAATGCAGAAATACAACAAAACACCCCATGTCAGGTATAAATTTGATTTGTTGCTAAGGGGCTATAAATGACTGGCTCCTGCAAAGTACTTTGAGGAAAAGGACATTTAAAAACCTTTCACCATGAAGTGCGTGTTAGTGAATGTTTCCCAATAACAATGTCTTCTAGGGGAAGTTCAATGGAGGCAGTCCAGTGACTTTGGAGCTAATTACACTGTGCTGACTCCCTTGTCAGTGATTCCAGATGTGGATAGTGATGGTGTTCAGGACCTGATAATCTTTATTGCCACAGAAAATAAGGTATGTCGCTCTCAACCTGTGATAAAGCCTCTGCCTAGACTACAAGGCATAACATTGACCCCACTGTTGACATCTCAGAGGAACTGGCCACAAGCCTCTGAGTTTGGGGTGCCCTCTTTCCCAGCCTGTGCTTCTCACTCCGTGCTCGAAGGCTGCGTGTGGAACGAGCCCAGGCAAGGTGAGAAATGGAAGTGAAGAAACCCTGGCGGGTTTGACTCCCAGATCAAAGGGTAGGGACTTAAACTTATAAAGGGCTGTCAGCCACCACTTCTGTACAATATCGGCCTTTTTTGATGCCTTTCTCATCGGAGCCTGTGCTCTGCTCTGCCCCCTTTTCTTCCTGGTGCCACTGTGCTGGTTAATTCTAACTAGGGCTCATTTAGTGATGGGGTTGTTATCTCTGTTGCATAATGCTTATCACATTTCTCAGAGGGGAAGAGTTGTGCAACTCACAGTGTGTTTATACGAGTAATACTGCGTTTGTGTTTGTGTAATTCAGTGTCTTCTGCATGTGCAGTCTGTCCTGTGTAAAGCATGCAGAGATTTTGCTTCCCTGCAGGTCGGATCAGAGGAGCGGGTGCCCTGTGGTCTCATGCCAGAGCTCCCTGTAAGCAGATTCAGTTTTGCTGCCCGAGGCAGTGTCGTTGCCAGAGTCATCAGAAATTCTGCCCTCTTTTACTCCTACGTTTCTCCTTTGTTTTCTTCCCTTGTTGCTTTTTGCTACTTGTCATCCCAGTTATCTCAGGATTTCTCAACTTTATTTTTTTCCTTAGGCAGCCAAGAAATGTTTGAATGCAGCTTCTATTCTGCAAAGCTGCTTAACAGTTTGTTTCCCATTGAACTTTTCTAGCTCTCTTGGTATGAAACCCTCCCCTCTCCTGCTCCTCCCTCCCTCCTTCCCAGGGGACTTGGCAAGAGCTCTGTCAACTTTAAAACTACGCCTTTATTTATTTATTTTTATTGAGGAAGAAGACAAGATGTGCACTGCTCAAGTAGAGCTTTGCCGCCTGGAAAAAGGCCGTCTTGTTGCAAAGGAGGTTTAGTACTTAAGTAAATTAATTCTGCTGCTAACGAGGGCTCGGGTTGAACATTAATTCTTCTGATTAGATTATGCTGCTGTTTCCTGAACAGGCAGAACTTTGGGCAGTCCGTGGGGAAGGGTCTGTGATCTCGGATAGCAGCAGGTGTAATCAGCTGTTTTTCTGCGAGTCTGCATGACCTGCTGTGAACTTCAGCATAAATACATCCAAAAAGAAAAAAGATGTTTTATTTTCAGGCCACATTGCCTGTAGCAGCTCATAGAGTTATTAAAGAGTGCAGTGAGTAAGGTGGTTTTTTATTTGCCTGGTGTATTCCCATTTGTTATATGAATGTCATTGGCTGTCACTGTTCTGGGGCCAATGCTGAAGTGCTGCTTGCACGGGAAGGGGAAGCTGCTGAGTACGAGGTTGAGTCTCCTTCTGGTGCAGGAGACTGGAAGAGCTGCTGGACGTGGATGTGCTGCTGCCTCTCCAGCTGTGCCCTTCATTCTCCCCAGCTCAATCCCTTCTTCTCCCACCAGACTCTCCAGATTCACTTCAAGAGCAGCAGATGTTCTTCTCTTGCCCACTTTCTTCCTTGCAAGGAATAGGAAAGGGCCTTGTTTCCTGCCTGACTTGCCGTCTCTGATGGATGCAGTTTGTTTGATGTTTCTCTTTAGCCCCGTGTGCGTTGCTCTCTAGATCATCATTGTTTCTCAGCCATTTAAATCTGATCCTGGTTTTACATCTTTGTTCTCCCAGCTAAAATGTTTTCAGTGGATTCTGTTGTGCTGTTACCTGCACAAAGAATATAAAGAAATCCACAGGCTTTCTGTTCTGCATGGGCTCCTGATGGTGTCAGCAGGAGTAGAATAGGGCCCTTAAAATATGTAGCAGAGCTCCTGTGTGCCTAGACCTTGGGTCCTCCCAACCCTTGCCAGGCTTGTGAAGCAGAGCTGTGTTAACTGGCCTAGCAGCACAGAGCTTTCTGCAGGCTATGCCAGGACTACAAAAAGTGAAATTTCCCCCTCTTTTGTCAGCTGCTTTGGTTCTGCCTCTTGGTCTTCTCCATCTCTGCCTTGGTTCAGTGGGCAGGAATTGATCTCTTCACTGTCCTTAGCTGTGATGGGACTTGCTGTCCCAGCCTGCATCTAGAGGCTGGCAGAGGGGGGAAATCTTGTCGCAAGTGGCTCTGCTGGAAGTGGCTTTCAAGCTTGCTTCCAAGCAGAAGTGTTCCCAGCAGAAGGATCCCGTACCTTGTGGCCGCTCCTCCCAGGACCAGGAGAGGTTTTGCCTCTTCAGCTTGTGCTGTTCCTGCTCAGTTGCTGTTCAGGACCAGCCACTCAGAACCTTTGGAAACCTCCTGAAGTTTGAGCAGTATCAGTACGGTGCAACCTTAACACTTGTGTCTGCGTTTTTGTTTTGTCTTGTTTTTCTCCTCCTTCCTCCTGGGTAGATTGAGACATTCATCCATTCAGGAAAAAATGGTGAACAAATAGGATCTCCTGAAAGCCTGAACGTGGATGGGAACGCTCGTTACATCAGATTTGTTCCGAAGCCTGACTCCTACTACTTCCTTTTCTATACAGGTGGGAATCTGTTTGTGATTAAAATTCAGAAACTTTAATCAAAAGAATGATTATAACTGTGAAATTAGTCATTGCTAAGCAGTGACCTGAAAGAATATTTTGCAATTCTTGAAAGGTGTGTTGTGCTTTCAACTAGTAAAAGAGCTTTTCAAGGCCAAGGGGAGGAGTCCTTCTTCTTAAATTCAGATTTCTTGCATGCTTAACTAGCAGTAAATAGTAGTTTTATTTGAAAGAAAAAATTGGAAATTTAAGATTTAAATAGACGTTTAAATCACAAGTAATTATTATGGAACACTCAGATAAAATGCGTTCAAAAGGAAACTTGAGTCTCAAAATACTACAACTGTATGATAGAAGCCCTAAAATTTCAGTTGCTCTGCCAGCTTCATTTCAGATGTGGTCTGGAAATTTGTAGAGTGCCAAGCAAGGGAACTTACCTCCTTCCTTCTTGCTTTCTCTGCACAGCAAACTCTGTCTATGGATTCTCCCTGAAAAATCTCTACCGGGCAGCAACTGGGATGGAAATAAAGCTTCCCACGCTTCAGCAAGAAGCTCAGTGGGAGAAGAGCATTGACCACACAACACACCGCTTACCCCTCCCCAGGTAGGACATTATGTGTTCAGGTTTGGTGGGGAAGAGGGTGTTCCTGATGGAATGACTTTGACTTCACTCCTTCCTGGCTGTGTTGCTGTTGCCCTAAAAGCACATTGAGGCCTCTGCAGGAGTGCTGATGTTGATGCCCTTGTCAGGGCCTTACAGAAAACAGGCGGGGGTTTCTTACTTGCATACAGACCACCTTGGGTGATATGTCCCATGTGCAACAACTGCAGGGCCTGATGGCTGCAGGACCTGCAGGCTGAGCTTGGCTTTTGTTATCTTGATCTCTGACATTTTACTATGTAGAACAAGCCAGCCTCTCCAGTCAAGAAAAGCAGTCATTTCTTTGTTCTTTTTAGCTCTGGGGACATTCGTTACCTGGTAAGAATTCCTAGTGGGTCAGGAGAGAATATCTTGATCGTAAAGTCAGAGATGACTGTGCTGGTCAATGGAAAAAATCTTCAGAACTTGTGGACCCTCAACACGTCTGGTATTATAAGGTAATGCTAACTATTGTGGGAACAGTTTGGCATTTCATTTTCCCAGCAACGTTGTTCTGGATGAAATAATGCTGTAGTGTGTTGTCTCAGGATTGTGTTGTATATAATGTGTTGTAACAATGTGGTATTGTAATGTTTCATCCAAAACATAAAAGCCTGTTCTGTGTTCATATCTGGATGGTGCCTTTTGCATTTTGCGGTGTCTGCGAGCAATTACCAGGTGCCACTTCAAAAGGGAGGAGCCCAAACTTTGAATCATTCCGTTTCCTGCACTATGTCTCTTATGGCTGGGCTTGGATTTGGGAGCGATCCCAGGCTAAGTTATAACATTAGAGCAGTCAAGTCTCTTACTAGGGGAGTTGGTGGGAGGATACAGACTGCTCTAGAAGAAGGGGGCACTTTCTCAGGGTGTGTTATGATCTGTCCATTCTCTTTCCTCCTAGTGAGCCACTACTTGGTTACTACAAACCTGACGTTCTTGGTATTGTCCTTGAGAGTGACATCGGACCCAACAGGAAGAAGGTTTGCAAGCTCTTCTGTTTAGCTTCCCTTTTCTCTGTCCAGTGCAAGCAAGCAGTGAGTTGAGGTGCAGCTGGTAGGATCTTCTGTCTCTCCAGCTGGTTGTAGCAGTTTTTGGCTGAAAAAGATCTTTTTCATCAAATTCTTGAAGACGCTTTAATTCTTTTCTCAGCAAGTGGCTTCAAAGACAGAGCTTTGAACCCCTTGATACAGCCTGAAGACCTTGTGACTTTACTGACATGGCCTGTCTCAGGCCTAACACTTCTGTGATGCTCAGCTTCAAGCCTAGCCTTGTCTGACCACGTAGCAGATGCTTATTCCCATAGCCATGTAGGGTAGGCAGCTGACCTGACCTCTTCCTTTGCTGTAAGTTCCTTTCTTCCCTTCTAGGTTATGATTGTTGAGGCTGGATCTGGAGCAATCCAGTGGGACCTGAAGCTGAACTCGAGAGCTCATAGCCCGGGACCAGCCACACTTTCAACTGCTGATCACCGGTCCACCTTCCTCTTCTGGGGGGAATACCAGATACCAGGAAATGAAACGGTGAGTGCTGCTGAATGGCTGCTGTGTGACAGACCTTGCTCTGGAATAGGACAGATCTGCTCCCTTTTCCCTGTGTCCAGAGCTCTGCAGGGCATGGGGTCTGCATATGCTTCTGACTTAGGAGCAGACTGACCTGTGTGCGTGGTCTGGCCATACAGCATCCTCGTGATGTCCTTGGCTGTTGGACATTCCTAGCTTTTCTTGTCCTTAGCCCAGGTCTGTGGAGGACAAGGAGTTACCAGCCCAATGAGCAAAGTCACTGGGTTGCCCAGGAGCCCTGCCTTGGCACAGCGTGTGGGCAGCTTTGGGTTGTTACCTCTGACATTGCTACTGTTTGGCCTGGAGCCTTCAGCAGCAGCACTGCACACGATAGTCCCTCAGTGGGTGTCCTCCCATGGCTTCATGAACATCCTCCCTGTGCTCCAGGGCAGGTTCTGGTGGCTTTGATTGCTCAGCTGGGGTGAGGGCAGCCAGTGACAGTTTGTGTCTGTGAGGATGCCCGAGCACCAAGCGAGTTCGCTGTGCCTTCCTTGCTAACTTAGCCAGCCCTGAGACAAAATCTGTCTCCTGCACGTAGCAGACAGGCCTGCCGTGTGCGGGAAGCAGGGTAGAGAGGGGTCAGTACCAGCCAGGAAACAGGATCTCAGCACTGGTGCTCATGGCATCGGATGGGATGAGTTCGCCAGGCAGGGATTAGTGTCACTGAATGCAGCTGGGCAGGCGGGAAGCAATAGGTGAGCCTGGTGCTGTTGTTAGGAGTACGTGTGGGCCTGTGTCCTGATAGTGTCCTGTTGGTTACAGAGCTCCAAAGCTGCTCTCCAGAAGCTCTATCTCTTCCATCCTTCCTACACTAACGTGCTCCTGGAGCTCCGCAATAGCACAGACCAAATAATTGCGTTTGACGGTAAGTCCTCTCCTCCTGGCTCTTCAACAGGGAAGTGTTGCTGGAGAGTGGCCTTCTGGTATCTCCTGGTCCCTCCTGAACTTTGTGGGTGCAGTGTTGGGCCTCGTAACCAGTCCCAGCATATGGGGACCTTTGCTTGGGCTGGGCAGGGTGCCCACCCAGCACTAACCCTGTGCTGTGTGTTACAGCCGCGCTGTTCGAGCGGAGCCGTCACGCCTGCTACGTGCTCTTGAGGGGGCCTCAACCCGGCCAGGAGCCAGGCTTTGTGTCTCTCATGAAGCGGAAGCTGAAGGAGGATGTCTCTGAGAGCAGGGTGATCTGGCTCAGCCAGGTGGCTGTGGACAGCGAGCAGTACGTCCGGGAGCGCCTCTACAGGATGCGATTCCACAGCCGGGACTGAGTGTGACGGGGAAGCAGGAGAGGCTGCCCCGGCCCAGCATCCTCCCAGTTGCCTCTCTCTCCTGCAGCAGCACATTTACCAAACCCAGATCATGGTTTCAGATGAGAAGCTGCCTTTCTTGACCCGCAAACCAAAGCGTGGCTGGTAGGAAAGCACCCCTGGTGTCTGGGTACACCGAGGCCGTGGGAGCTGCTGCCAGAGCACCTGTCCGTGAAGCTGATGGCACTTCAGTTGCTTGGCCACCACTGAAGTGTTGTCAGTTCAGGGAGGAAGACTTTCCTCTCAGTCCTTCCATGCCCACAGAGCCAGGCTGACCCAGCCTGGTTCTGGAGGGAAACACTTGCTGGGGAGGCCTGAGCTGCTCCTCTTGGGTGCTTGTGTGAGGAGAAGTGGGGCTCTGATGCCTGCTGTTAGGTTACCTTCCTAGTCAGCTTTCCTGACTGCTGGATGGGTGCCTGGCTGCAGGTCGATTTGCAGTCGCCCTTTGCTGGGTTTGGTAGCAGTGGAGTGTATGTTGTGAAAGACCCCAGCCTTGACTGACAGTCCAGCTCGGTGTTACCTGAGCCAGCAGGGCATTAAAGTGTCATTCTACTTAGAAAATGACCTTTTTCCCTGAAGAACAGGCCGACGTTCCTCACTCTGCTGTCACGCAAGCTTACCTGCATCTGACTTCAGTGCTGCTGACTTCATGGTCAGCTTTTGCAGCTTTGGCAACTCGGAGGGAGCTGGAATCCCACCTAGTTAATGCATCAGCACCTACCCCTGCCCTGGGTGGTTCTAGGTGATGTAAAGCCATCATGAGCTTACTCTGCCTTGATCCCATTGGTATAGACACTTTCCTGCTGGTTTCAAGGTGTGGGGGCTCTAGGATGCTTTTTTTTTTTTTTTTTTTTTTTTTTTTTTTTTTTGAAAGTCCAAATGCACTTCAGCTTCACAAACAGCATGAAGAACCTGGCAAACAGCTTCAATAGGCTGTTTGGTCCTGGAAGCTGCTGTCCACACACCAGCTGTCCTGATCCCAGCCCCTGTGATCCCAACCCCTGAAATCCCAGCCCCTGTGATCCCAATTCCTGTTCATTCACTGCTGGGGTGTCATGTTGGCTGGTGAGCAGAAAGCAGATGGGAAACAGTTGGCTTAACCTGATGGAGTCTGCACCCTAAAAAAATCCTCTCAGGTTTTGCTGCTGCTGCTGGAGAGGATTTAGGCGGTGCCTTTCTCCCTTGTGGTATCTGAAATCAGGGCATGTGTAAAAATACTGTAAGATAAGAACCTTGTGTAGGGCTGGGCACATCCAGACCCTGGTTCCTCTGCTGTGGTGTCTACTGAGTTTTGCCCTGCTGCTGGGCAGCCCCTGGCTCGGGGGCCGTTGTAGCCTCAGTCTGTGCTCAAAATCCGGCGGCAAACTGGGCTGCAGCATCAGCCGCCGGCCCCTGCCTGCAATCTCGGGTCTTTCTAGACCCCTCCTGCTTCCAGGTGCTTTGGTAGTTGTCTGAATAACGCGCTTGCAGCCGCGGCCTCCTCCAGCCTGTAGCTCTCCATTGAAGCAGAGCTGTGTCCCCACTCCCGTCACCTCTATGGAAGCCGTGTGGAGTGTCCAGGCTGTGCCAGGAAGCTGGGAAAGGCTCCCTGGAGAGCCCTGTACAAACACACTGTGTTTAAACAAAGGTTTCCCCGCTGCTGCTCTTCCCAGACTCTCCTTGCAGCGCATTTCGGGATGGGGCCGGCTGCCCTGCTGCGTCCCCAGCTTAGGTGGCCTGTTTGCTCAGCATGATAAGGGGCTGAATCCAGGTGGCCCCGCGAGTCCTTGGCGGGACGAGCGGCGCAGCCGGGCAGCTGGAAATGCTCCCTGCCGGACCGGCCTGGCCCCAGGGCAGCAGGGGGGATGCTCTGACCTTGCACGTTAACCCGAGTTGCTGTTGATGCAGGTTACATCCCGCCACGATTCCCATCGCAGGGCACGGCTTGCCTGGCCTGTACCCGTACCATAACTACACTGTCCCAGCTTCTCCTCGAGTCGCTCCCAGGACCTGACCCTTTCTGCTGGGTACCTTGACTGTCCCTTCAGGAGAGCTGGATTCATTGCTTTGCTTTGGGGGGGGCTTTTCTGGCTTTAAGTTGTTCCTTAATGTTTCTACATAGTTGGGATACCCAAATCTCCCTGCGGCAGCTCACTTACAAACATCAGTGCCAAATCAGCCTCTTTTAACAGAGCAAGTCCTTTTTCCTTCCTAATTCCTTGTGTAATTTTTTTTTGCAGTATTTAATGAATGACAGTGCCTTGATTCAGTAACTCAGCTGGGTGATGATGGCATATATCACTGTGGTATGTACTGGTGTGTTTTTTAACACTAAGACTGTTTGGTTTGGTTCTTTAACTTATTGCAAATTGTGCTGTACAGGACTTGGTCTAACCATAATGGTTTCAATAAAATCCTCTTTTGCATTGTTTGTAAATGGTGCCCTGCTTTTGCTGTTGCTGCTGAGCAAGAATTTGGGGGAATTTGTGGCAGCCTTCTCATTCCCCAAGGCAGAAAAGGTAGGTATCCAAGTGTCCTGGTAATGCTTCCCTTACCCCTTAGGTCTTAGGAAAACAAGCGGTTGCCTCTTCGTGCTGGAGATGATGGAGATGGGACGTTCCGCGTGGGGAGAGTGGGGCTCACCCTGGCCAAGGCTTCAGCTGGGAAGCTCCAAGGCACCGCAGCGCAGGGCACGGGCGGCGAGACGGGAGCTCGCTGAGGAAGCCGCAGTCGGGTAACGCGGCCGGGCCAGCTCGTCCGCTCCTGCCTGCAGTGCAGTGACCTGGTTTTGCACCCAGGATTCCTGCCGCAACCCAGCAGCTTAAAAATCTCCCTCGGGAGCTCGGATTTGGCTCAAGCCGGAGGGAGCGGCACGACACGCGCTGTCTGCCGTGGAGCAGGGCCATCTGGTGCTGCGTGGGGCTGCCAGCCCGCGGCTCCGTCCCTGGCGCCGCGCGCCTGCCCCGGTGCCGCTGCGCCCGGACACGGGTGGGACGGTGCTCCCATCCGTGCCGGGGGCCGAGGCAGCTGTTTGTGGGAGCGATAACTGCCCGCTCTGTGCCCCACTCGGGCTGCAGACCTGAGGGTATCTCAGATCACAGAATGGTTGAGGCTGGAAGGGACCTCTAGAGCTCATCTAGTCCAACCTCCTGCTCCAGGAGGGACACCCAGGGCGCCATCCAGACGGGTTTGGAAGAGAAACCCGTCCCCAGAGAAGGAGACTCCACAGCCTCCCTGGGCAGCCTGTTCCAGGACTCTCTCACCCTCACAGTAAAGAAGTTCTTCCTCACATGGAGAGGGACCTGCCTGTGTTTCAGCTTTTACCATTGTCCCCTGTCCTATCACTGGCCACCCCTGAGAAGAGTTGGGCCCTTTCCTCCCTACGTTCACCCTTCCTGTATTTATATTTATTAATCAGGTCCCCTCTCGACCTTCTCTTCTCCAGGCACAGCTCGCTTGCACTTTCCTCATAGGAGAGCTGCTCCAGTCCCTTCACCATCTTGGTTGCCCAAGTTCCTCTCGGTTTGGTCGTGGTCCGTGCAGGGCCTGGGGGTGGTGGTGGTGGGAGATGCCCCTGTGCCCTGCGCAGGGCCCTGCTCCTCTGCTCCGGCTCCCTGGGCAGCCCCGCTGGGCACCGCTGCAGAGCTGAGAGCTGCCACGAGCCACCCTGCTGCTTATGTAATGGCGAGCGCTAATCCCCGTGCAGCTGGGCTCCGGCTCCGGGGGATAATCCCGCCGGAGCACCTCGCTCTGCGCGGCTTAGGGCGACGTGAGCAGGGACAGCAGCTCAGCCGCCCGCGTGCCACTGCCAGCCCCGCTGCCCGTCCACCCCTCGTGCCCGCTGGGGCTCCTTGGACCAAAGGAGCCTTGGTGCCCCGCGAGGGCGGGCGCGGGGTGGTGCTGCTGCCGGGGCCCTGCTCTGTCCCCGTGTCCCTCCCCCCGGGACGGCACCCGGGCTGTCCCGGGCTGAGGGCTCCCCGGCCTCGGCTGCTCCCGCCCGCGCTGCCGCGGCCTCCGCGGGGCCCCCAAACCACACGAGGCGCCGCTGGGTCCCCACGGGCTCTTTATTGTCTCCGTGTGCCGGGATGGGGGTGCCGGGGTGGCCCCGCGCGCGGCTGCTGGGGGCAAATGGCTTCTCTCCTCTAGTGCTACTGCGGGCAGGGCCTGGGGACGGGCAGGACGTGCCGGGGCCGAGGCCGGGCACGAGGCCGAGGGGACGAGCACAGCGCTGGCCGCCGGGCGCCGCTGCTCCCTCCGCTCGCCTGGCCGGGCGCGGGCAGAGGGGCCCGTTGGGTGCCACCCCAGGAAGGTGCCACCATCAGCGGCTCCCCGGGGCCTCGCTGGCGGCAGCCCCTAGGCCTCCTCCTCGGGGACGGGGGCGGCCGCGGGGCCCCGGCTCCTCTCCTCCGCCTTGGCCTCGGCGTCGCCCGCGGGCGGCAGCAGGGCCGGGCTGGGGCTGGAGTGTCGCTGCTTGCGCATGAAGGGGAAGACGCTGCGGCGGCGGCCAGGTCAGCGCCCGCCGCGCTGGCACCGGCCCCTCGCTGGCGCCCGGCCCTTCGCTCACCGCTTTTTGGTCTCGGGGGGGATGACAGCTTCGGCCAGGAGGTTCCTGTAGAGCTCGGACTTGAGGAAGCGCGGGTAGGAGTCCTGGGGGAGCAGAGCGTCAGGACACAGCGTGGCCCAGCCCCACCACGGCGCCCGCCCGTGCCCACCTTCTTCATCAGCATGTAGATGTGCATCTGCGCGTCGTCCATCACGTAGCGGTGGGGCGTCTTGATGCCCTCCAGCGTCCGCTCCATGGTCTTGCTGTCGATGTTCACCCAGCGGGTGGCTCCGGGAGCCAGGAACTGCCTGGGGATTGGGACCTGGTGCCAAGGGCACCCGGGCGGGCGTCCCCCCCCGGGGGTGGCGGCACCCGCCGCCCCGCGCGCTGCCCCACTCACTGGTAGATGTCGTTGACGATGTCGGCGATGCGGGACTGCTCGCCGTAGCGCAGCCCCTCGCACGCCTCCCAGAAGCTCAGGTTCTCAGCTGGGGAGGGACATGCGGGCTGGGACCGGACCAGTGACCGGATCGGCATGGCCAGGAGGTGGATGCACCAGGGATGGCATGGATGGGGAGGGTGACAGAGCCCTGGCACAGGCTGCCCAGGAAGGTTGTGGAGTCTCCTTCTCTGGAGGTCATCAAAAACCGCTTGGACGCAGCCTGTGCCCTGTGCTCTAGGAGTCCCTGCGTGTGCAGGGGGCTGGACTAGATGATCCCTAGAGGTCCCTTCCAACCTTAAGGATTCCATGACGCACCAGGGGTGGCATGGCCAGAGAGGGGGACACACCAGGGTTGGCCTGGCTGGGAGGGGACGCGCCAGGGTGCTGGGAGGGGATGTGCCAGGGATGGCATGAATGGGAGGAGGGATGCACCAGGGATGGAACAACCGGGAGAGGATGCAACAGGATTGCCATGGCTGGAGGGGGACGCACCAGGGATGGCATGGATGGGGAGAGGGATGCACCAGGGTTGGCATGGCCAGAGGGGCCGCGCCGGGGCGCCTCACCGCTGAACTCCTTCTTGAGGAAGTCGAGGAGCTGCGCGCGGCCCAGCGGGTCGGTGAGGAGCTCGCTGAAGCCGAAGGCCCAGCGCTCCACGCGCAGCTTGGTGGGGGTGGCGACCCTGCGGGCAGGAGCGGCGCTCAGAGCAGCCCCGCGGCCGCTGCCCCCGGCACCGCGGCGCTTACGTGGCTGTGTTCATGGCCCAGTACGTGGTGTCGTCCGTGATCCAGGGGTTGCTGGGCAGGCAGCCAGACATGATGGGGTCGTGGGGCACGTACTGCTCGTTGAACTTGAGGTACCTGCAGGGAGAGGCCTTGGCCCAGGGCCCCGCACCAGGGCGCTCGTCCCGCCCCGTCACCCGCCCAGCTCACCCCTCGAGGCAGATGGACGACTTCACCCTGGTCCTGGCCATGGCTTTCCTGCAGTACTCGATCTGCGGCCGCCCAGGGGCATCAGTGCCCCGGGGGCAGCCTGGCCCCCCGGCAGCCGCTGCCCCCCGTCCCGCTCACCTCCCGCTTGTAGTAATCCATGTTCTTGGCCTGGAGGGGATGGATGGTGCTGGGTGAGCACCCAGAGGCCGTGGGAAAGGAGCCGGGCACCTGGCCAGAGCAGGACCCCGGCCCAGCCCAGCCCCGTGTCCCTGCTGTGGCTCCCCTTGCCCCCAGCCCCAGCACCGTGCTGGCCTGGGTTGGTGACACTTACATGGGCAAGAGATGCGGGCACGGAGAAGGGAAGAGAAAAACGTGTCGGTTAGTAAGGAGCCGGTTGGACAGATGGAGGGGGCACCCGGCGGGCAGCATTAGCGGTGCCACGGCACCGAGAGACAGTGGGGATTAGCAGCACGGATGGCAGCGAGCACACAGGCCCCCCGTGGGGACATGTGGATGCTGGCAGAGCTGGGTGCGTGCTGCCCTGTGACATGCCCAGCACCATGCCCTGCGACACGCTGTGCTGTGCAGCACCATGCCGTGGCACACCATGCCGTGCTGCCCTGCAACATGCCATGCTGTGCTGCACCATGCCATGTCATGCTGTGCTGCACCATGCCGTGCCGTGCTGTGCAACCCCGCGCCTTCTCACAGCCCCACTCACCAGCTGCACGCGGCTGGTGTGGCCGTTCCTGCGCTCCGGGCCCTGCTCCAGCACGTTGGGGGCTCCTGGCTGCAACGAGAGCAAGCGCCGCAGGGCTGGCGGCCCCCGCTGCCACCCGGCCTCCCCTCACCGCCCGCCGAGGGCAGTGCATCCCGCCCCGTCCCCCCGGTGCCACGCGGAGCCCCGTCCTCACCGGGGGCCGGTTCACGAGCCAGTACGCCTGCTCCTGGCAGTCGATGACGATGCGGTCGCCCTTCCGCCGCTGCTTGGCCGCCCTGCGCACGCGGAGGCCGCGGGGCTCGAGGCGCTGGCACCCGGCGCCCTGCGCGCCGCTGCCGCCCTTGCCCGGCCGCGCTCACCGCAGCTGCTCCCGGGCCTGCATGACCACGAAGTCCCACGTGTGGTTGATCCTCTTGTGCAGCAGGTTGTAGTTGTCCTGGGGGGCAGCGGCGTTGCTGAGCGCGGCTCGGCACGCGCAGCAGCTCCAGCACCGAGTGCCCCTGGCCTGGGTGGGCTGAGACCTGCCGCAGCTCATTACACACGATGGCTGCGCCAGCGCTCACCTTCTCATGCTCAATCAGGTCGCCCTGCTTGCGGATGTTCTTCTTGGCCAGGTAAATGGCTGCAGGAGGAGCAGCAGGGTGGCAGTGGGAGCGCCGGGGCCGGGCACGCCGCAGTGCCCCGGCCAGGGCCATACGTACCATAGTCCAGCTCTGTGGCCGGCCACTTGGTACTGGTCCAGAAATAGGGGGTCTGTGGGGAGGGGGAAACACAGATGGGCTGCACTGGCCCTGGAGGGGCCGCTCGTGGCGGGCGCCAGCCCCAGCCCCGCACCTGGAAGCGATAGGGCGACTCGTCAGCGCGGAGCACGAGGCTGCGGGGGTCCTTGAGCGGGTAGATGTAGCCGTGCCTCACCAGCAGGTTGCCCAGGTGCAGCGCCTCTGTGCACGGGGGCAGGCGATGGGGTAGCTGCGCCCCCCCGCCCCGGCTGCCCCCGTGCCCCGGTGCCGCCCGCCGCCGCTCACCCTCCTCGGAGATGCCGTACTTCTGGATGAGCCACTCCACCACGTCGTTCCCTGGGGGACAAGAGCAGCGTCACCAGGAGGGACGGGGGTCTGCTGGCCGTGCTGGGTACAGACGGGCTCCTGGGGTGAGGGGGTTTTGGTGGGGGTGGTTGGGGGGACACGCTGGGGTGGCACTATGTGCCAGCACGGTGAGCGCCCGTGCCAGCCTGCCCCGCTCAGCCGATGCATTATTGATGCCAGCTGCATTTGCGAGCGCACACGAGTGCGGCAAGGCGGGCGCCGCGGGGCTGGGTCCTGGGTGCCCCCGTGCCGCAGAGCCGGGCACACACGGGCCCTGCCCAGCGCCAGGGCTGTGCACAGGGCTCCCCGGGACAGAGCAGCCCATCCCCGAGGCATCCTGCCCCACTCGGGGGTATGGCAGGTGCCTGGCCAGGGCACTCACAAGCAGCTCGGTGCTGAGTCCTCATGCCCGTGCTGTGCACAGGGCTCCTTTATGGCCTGGCAGGGTGGCAAGGGGGGTCAGGGTGCCGCGGCAGGAGAGACCCACCTGTCATGGCGTGCGGGATGACGGTGATGAGCAAGCGCTGGTTCCTCATCTTGATGCCCATGTCCGGGTCCTGCATGCTGACGATCATCCGCTCCATCTGCTGGGCAAGCCCCGGCTGGGCTCAGCTCAGTGCCCAGGGCAGCCTGGCACCCCACAGCTGCTCGAGACACAGGCTGGCAGCACACGGGGCACCCTGCGCCTGGTTCTGGGGAGCACCCCGGTGTGACAGCGAGGCGTGGGCACCTCGCTGGGACAGGGAGTCCCGATGCGGGGAACCAACATCCCTGGCAGCGCTTCAGGCTGAGGAGCAGTGGCCGAGCAAGTGACAGGGGGTCCCTGCTCCGTGCGGTGCCACCCGCAGTCATGACGGTGCCCGCGTGATGCCCGGTGCCCTGTGATGCTCCCGGGCGATCGGGTGCCCCCCGGCTCTCCGCGGAGCCTAGGGCGGCTCCAGCGCCCGGTGTCCCCGGTGCCGGCGCGTCCGCAGCGCCCGGCGGTGCCGGTACCCGCGCCCGGCGGTGCCCCGTTCCCCGCGGCTCCGGCTCCGCTCACCTTGCGCAGACA
>VZSG01001580.1:20228-39477 GCA_013398315.1 Nothoprocta pentlandii | reverse complement strand
GGGAGCACCCGGGTGTCCGGGCTGGGAGTGCGGCCGGGAGGGCCCCGGTGTCCGGCAGCGGCCGGAGCTGAGGTTGGGAGCGGGAGGGCTCCGGTGTCCGGGAGCGGCCGCGGGCGACGCCGGCCTCTGGGAGCGGCTGGCGCTGAGGTTCAGAGCGGCGGAACCCCGGTGTTCGGGAGCGCTTCCCTTCCAAGCGCTTGGGAGGCTCCCGGCGGCCGCGTCGGGAGCGGCCGCGCGGGGAGGGCCCAGGCGTCCGGGCGCGGCCGCGCTGGGGCTGAGCTCGGGAGGGCCCAGGCGTCCGGGCGGGGCGGCAGCCGCTTCCTCCCCACCCCCCCGGGCCGAGGCTCCCGCTGGAGGCAGCGCCCAAGCGGAGCGGCCCCGTAAATACCTCAAAGAGCCACCTGCCCCCTCGGGGGTCGGCGACAAGTGTCGCGGCCGGTCCGACCGGTCCCGAGCGCGGCCCCGGGGCAGCGGCGGCTCCGCGGGCGGGCGCCGCTCCCGCGGCTCCGTCCGGGCCGGCGGGGCCCGAGCGCCGAGAGGAGGGAGCACGAATCGAGTTAGCGAGGCGATTAGCTTAATTAATCAGGTTTGCAGCGCTGATGAGAGGGAAGTGCTGAAACGTGGCTGGGAGCTCCGCGTGGGAGACCCAGGTCTCCATGCAAGGAGCTGGGAGAGACGTTGCCGGCGTGGGGAAGGGCTGGACGGGTGGTCTCTGGTCTCCGAAGGGCTAGGGTGGTCGTGACTGTGTCGCTCCCATGGGATTGCCTGGGAATTCCTGTGCTCAGGCTCCCTGGGTGCTGGAGACCTGTTGGTTGGGAAGCAAATCTTGCCAAGTGTTGCTTCCCTGGTGCTGTTTGGCATTGGCATTGTTGAGTGTTTTTGGGGGAAATGCTCGTGTTTTTGGGCTGTGGGTGGCCTGGCCTGGGAGGGGACAGGCAGAGACAGCGGTCCCTCAGTGTCTGTCTCCTGGAATGGCTCTGGTGAGGGCTGAGGTCCCTTCCCGTGTCTTCTGCCGATGTTTATTGGAGTAAAAGTGCAGATTGCCCAATTAAGCTGCCTGCGCCTCTACAGCCTGTAATTGCTCATTGCTCTGGAGTTGTTCCATGAAGTGTCATGAAGAAAACACGTTATGGCAGTTTTGGCTAAAGCGACGTGGTCGTGGGGATAGGAGTGCAGCCAGCTCCTGGCCGGGGTGGCAGAGGGGCTGCTTCCCTCCCGCGCTAGCCCGAGAGGAGGGCTGCCCTTGTCACCTGGGTCCCTTGAGCTGCCCCTACCTGAGTGCTTTGGGCTGCAGGCAGCCTTCAAACAATAGCCTTTACCGTCTATTGTCTGGGCGCCGTGGCACGTGGCACCGGGAGCATTGGTGGCAGCTCCACGTGGGTGCCAGCATCACCCTTGCTGTGCACCGGAGCAGCCGGCCCTTCCCGGGGCGCCGCTGCCAGCCCGGAGCGCTGGCCTCGGTGGCTCCTGCTTTGGTGGCAGCTTGAGACCTGGGGGGATTTCACGTCTGGTGCCAGCCTTGGATTTCAGCATCAGTATTCAGGGCTGTCCTAATCCTCTTAATTCTGTCCACATGAAATTGGCTCTAGCAGCTGGGAAGGGTGTTATGGCAGGAATAACCCAGTGAGGGTTATTGCGGTGGCGGGGTCCGGTCACGGCTGAGGTTGGAGTGGGAGCCCTGGGTGCTCTTGGGTGCTTATCGTGCTCCCAGGTCCCACGCTGGCTCCTTGCTGAGAACTGGCAGGCCTCTAATTGCAGCGTCTGCAGCGAGGCTTGTGCTAGTCCTGAAACTTCACATGAGACGGGCTTCTAATTAGCAGCACTTGAAAAGGAATTAAATTTGAATACGTCAAGTTTGCCTTGGACTTCTTGTGGCCTTAACACAGAATGTCTTGGGCTGGAAAGGAAAGCCTGGTGGCAAAAATGCTCCAAAAGCTGCATCGTCCCCCGTGCCCTCGCTGCGTGGAGCCCTGCATTGCCTGAGACGCTGGTGCAGGTGTGTGCGGGCCTGTCCCTGCCTGCCCTCACGGGGCCGGTGACGTGGGGCTAAACACTGTGCCCGTCCTGGGAAAGCGCCGCGGCTGCCAGGGCTGGGCGAGCGCCTGGAGCAGCGGGTGCTGCCATCCAAGAGGGCTCGGGTGAAGGTTCCTGCAGCCCAGGGCTCTGTGCTGGATGCCCGGCTGGGCTTTGCCTTGCAAATCGCCGTGTAGGTTGTTGCATCCTCATGGGACCCCGAGCCCTGTGTCCTGCTTGCTGCGTAGGCCTGGGAGAGACGGCTGCAAATCCAGCCCTGAGGTTGCCTGTGGAGCAATGGGTTGTCTTTTATCACCTTGGTGGGTGCCCCCCGCGCCCCAGCCCCATCTCCTGCACGGAAATAACGTCCTTCTGCTAAATGCCTGTGTCGGGGGAGGCAGGAGGCAAAGATGCTCCCGGTGAGATAGCGCTCGGAGAGATCCCTCCGAATCTGCCATCCCCGCTTGGCTTTTCTGCGGCTGCTGCCAGGCCTGGAGGCGCCTGGTGCCGCTGGAGCTGCCTGTGCTGAAGGGGCCCCGCGAGGAGGGCGGGCGCCTCGTGCCCGGCGTCCTTGGGCGGCACCCGGCGCTCCCGGCCTGGGCCGTGCTCCTCCCGCGATGCCCGTCTGGGTACGGACGGGGTGGAGCGGCTGGCGGGGCTGCCGAGCGGCTCCGGGGCCGGCAGCTCCAAACAGCCCCCGGGTGCTCTTCCCCGGTGACCTTGGAGAAGGTCCTTGGTGATAATTTCTTGTGAAGCGTTTGAACTTTGCAGATGTAACGCGGTCAGATGGAGAAATTAAAGCGAGGGTGAAGCAATCCTCAGCCCTGCTCCTCTCCCCCTTGGATCCCGCTCTTGTGCGTGTTGCCGCTCCGTGAGATCCGCGGGAAGGGAGAGCGTCTCCAGCAGGGATCCCCGTGGGACCGGCCGGATGCTGCTCCTTTATCCAGGGGAGGGAATGAGACAAGTCCATCCCTGCAGATGGATGAGCACTGCAAGCTTCAGCAGGAGCCTCGCTCCCTCGGGATTCCCATGGCACCCTTGGAGTGCATTTGGCACGTTTCGGGGGTCCCATCTGTTTGGGGGGGGGGTCCCATCGGCTGCAATCTGTGCCGAGCGGCACCGGGTTTTGGAGGGGGAATTGCTGGGCAAAATGTGCTGGCTTTGCTGGTGCTGAGACCTTTGGCTGCAGGAAGGAGCCTTGCTGTAATCAGGGTGACACGCGGGCAGAGCCCCGGTGACAAATCATTAACTCGCTCCGACAGGCCGGCTGCTGACGGGTGTCGGTGATAATTTCTTGTGAAGCGTTTGAACTTTACAGATGTAATGCAGTTGGATGGAGAAATTAAGCTAGGGTGAAGCAATCCTCAGCCCTGCTCCTCTCCCCCTTGGATTCTGCTCTTGTCTGGCAGAATTGGGACCAGGTGGCAGAATCCTGCGTTTTTGGGCACCATTATTCTAGCTGGAAGCAGCGAGCGAGTCTCGGAGCCTAAATTTAAAGCCTACCATTATCATGTCCTTACGGGACAATTTGTTCTTTGTGTTTTTTAAAGCAAAATAATGTTTTTTTTTCTGATGCAGATGGAGTTATTGTGATTAACTGGGCTGTGTCATATCTCCCTCTCGAGGAACCAAGAGCTCCAAAAGAAGGGGGCTGCACGCGAGGCCCCTGTCCCGATGCATCTGTGGGTTCCCATGTGGCGGAGCGCCTGGTCCCCTGCCCCCGTCCCGCTTGTGTCCCTGCAGGAACGTGCCTGGGGAAACCCCTTCCTGGGCCCGGATCTTCCTGTGGGTTGTTCCCGTGCTCGGCTCCCGGTGCCGGCCGGGTCACACTGGGCGACTGCCACCCTGAGCGTGCTGGTCTCTGGGGTGGAAGCCAGTGTGGAAATAGCCCTGGGAGGCTCCCCCCACCCAGCTCCTCTGAGTTTATTAATAGGAAGGTGGGTCAGGGGGTGAGGAGGAGCTCGGGCTGGCAGCGGGTGGCTGTGTCCTTATTTTAGCATCGTGTGGAGACTTGTGCTGTAGGGCCGCAAGTGAAGGAGCTGCTGAGCTGCAGCCTCGGGAAGGAGGAGGGATCCCGGGCTTGTGAGCAGGACAATCTGCCGGACTGGCAGGTTAGAAGTCCTCACGGTCTCCGTTTTTTGTCCTAACGGAAGCGTTGTTGTGGGAAATAAAAAGCTTTTCCGTCCTTTGTGAGCAGGCCAAGGTCAGACAGCAGATACAGGTGGCTGAGGCGGTAGCTGCACAGCCTGCACTGCACAGCGCGCCCGGGACGGTGCCTCCTGTGCCCAAGCGCCTGCTGAGCTTGGCAGGGCTCTGCCTTGGAGCAGTCCCGACATCCGGGAGCTTGATCTGGTGGGAAAAGAGCCTTTGGCTGCAAGCGGCGCCAATGGCAGCGAGAGGTGCCAGCAGCTCCTGCCGCTCGGCCAGGGCACCGCGGTGCCCGGGACACGCGGTGCCCGCGGCCCTGGCGAGGGCTGCTCGGCCCCACCGCACGCGGGAGGGCGGTCGTGGCCGCACGAGGGGAGGATGTTGAGTGCCCTGAGTGGGAGCTCTGGTCGCACCGAGATCGCAGCCTGGGCTCGCGCCTGTGCCGAGCGCTCAATTGGGCAGAGGGCAAATGTGGCGCTCCCGGGAGCGCGCACTCCCCGGGGAAGCGGCTTTCCGTGGCTTCTCCCGGGGAGCACGCACTCCCTGGGAAGCAGCTTTCCGTGGCTTCTCCCGGGGAGCACGCACTCCCTGGGAAGCAGCTTTCCGTGGCTTCTCCCGGGGAGCACGCACTCCCTGGGAAGCAGCTTTCCGTGGCCGCTCCCGGGGAGCGCGCGTTCCCCGGGAAGCAGTGCCGCTTTGGTGTGGAGTGTTGCCCGGGCCCTGGTGCCAGCTGCGTGTGTGGGGAGGATGCAGCACCCGTGGCTCTGCACTGGGCCCACGCACAACCTTGTCAGGAGCAGACGGAAGAGAAATACAGGTTTTGAGGGAGCTCGTGAGTCTAACGTGACACCTGCAGCCCTCGCTGACCTCCCCGGCAGCTCGGAATAAGTCCTCGGTGCCTGTTGCTGGTGCCGGGGAGGCCGGCGCTGGACGCGCAGACACCGGAGAACAAAGCGGCCGGCTCCTTTGTTTGGCTGCCGAGGGCAGGGCCGAGGCCGGGGCGCTGCCTGCGCTCGCTTCCTAACGAGACCGCAGCTCTGCTGCCTGTCTCCTCATTAAACTTCAAGCCGGTCCCCTTCCCTTTTGAGTTCCTCGACTTGCCTTCGCTGCAGAGCCCTCATTGAAACGCCTTGTGGTGGCAGAGATCTGACTTGCGTGCTGTGCCTTGATGCTGGCGAACCTTGAAAAGCTCCTTTCTTTGCCTCCTCACGCTGCTGGTTCCTGCGAGGGATCCCTTTGAAGCCATTGAAGCCTTTGCCCGGCGCCGGGGCTGTTGCGGCGGCTGCCTGCGCTTCATTAGCCGGCAGCGCCGCGGTGCCGTCCCGGTGGCCCCCGGGCGCGGGTCCAGCCTCGCTGCCCGCAACGGGGGACCGGCGCAGAGGGCTCCGTGCTGCTCTGCAGCCGAGTGGTGTGGCCAGGCTCTGTCCTCGAGCCTCCCGCTCGCCTGGCCTCCGCTCTGCCCGCGGTGCTCCCTGCTCCGAGCCAGCTCCAGCCCATCCTCTGGCTCCCGCAGGCAGGCGGGGAGCACCGCGCATCACTTGCCTCCAGTGTTAAGTGCTTCGAAATCAGCCCTTTTCTTGCGTTGTGTTTATTGAATTGTTTTAAATGCCCTTGCCTTTCCTGAAAAGCCGCAGTGACTGTAGTTGCGGTTGCTCGCGTGCCGCACGCTCGCCATCCGCGGAGCAGCCGGGGCTGCGCTCGCCTCCCGGGGCTGCGCACGGCTCCCCGGGCACGGCAGCTCCATCATTCCCGCGCCCTTCCCAGCGGGATGGGCCGTGTGCTCCGAGCTCCCCACGCAGACCCCCTCCCGAGGGTGCGGGACCCCTTGGTGGCGTGGAGCCGGCGTCCCCGGGCCGTGTCCCGCGTGGCTCGCCGCGGTGTTTATCGCCTCCCCGCTGTCGCTTTTCCTGGGCTGCTTGGCTGTAAATCAGGGTGGGCTCTGGGGCCGGCCCCGAGGAGCAGGCAGCTCCTCAGGGAGCAGAAGGAAAGGGCTGGTCAGGCGAGAGGATGCGTGTTTACTGGAGACTTCCTTTGCAGACATTGTCTATACAGAGACGATGCTGTCTGGCCTCTGATCAAATAACTCTAGAGACAGATGAGCCTTCTGGTCATTTTTTTCAACAGTAGTTGCAGCTTCCTCTGTTTTCCAGCAGGATTCCTGGCTCCAGGAAGCAGGCGGGAGTGGATTTAACCTTTTCACAGCTCGTCTGCGTTCAGGATTCACCCGTGTGCGCCCTACTGCGGGTCCCCAGCGTGGGGCAGGGGCTGTTTCCCATGGGATTGCGGCTCTGCACCCCATGCCGGCAGCTTGGAGCTTGCTGAGGGCCTTGGGGGGGTCACTGGTGACACCAGTGATCCTGCTCTGTCCCTGCAATAGCCTCTCGGTTAAGTGATGGGTGGTGGGGAGGGAGATGATTCCCATGAGGACCCCGAGGGCAGAGCCGGAGTGTCCAGGTGCCCGGAGCTCATGGTGGGATGAGCTCAGGGCGTTTGTCACAGGGCTCCGCATGTCCCTGCTCGCTGCCAGAGCTGCTGACACTCGTTCTGTGGCCCTGTCACCTCGAGTGCCACCAGCCTCGCCGCCTGCGCTGGCACCAGGCGCCATCGGGCTGCGTGCCCGGCACCAAGGTGACACTCGGGAGCAAAGCGGGTCATGGCAGCCCCATCCTCCCCGGCAATTGCTGCCGTTTCCAGGACATCGCGGCCCCGTGGAGGGGGTGTCTCGGGGCTGCCCTGCACTCTCTCTGCAGGACGCGGGGACCACAGGGCACCGTCATTTCAAGCTGGTGCTCATTAGGCACCTTCTCTCCTGCCTGGGTCAGATCGCCCGAGCTGGTGTCTCGGCTCTGAAGAGCTCCACGGCCTTTTGATGTCTGGCAGCGGCTGGCGGTGCAGGCGGGGAGGAGGGTGGCAGGGGGGGCTCATGCATAATGCAGAGCCGTGCAAAAAGTCGGCGTTTGAGCAGAACTCACGGATGTCTGAAAATTAAATGTCGGCTGCCTGCGAATTGCAGCTGTAGGGCTTGAGCGAGCGCGTGCGCTGCCGGCCCCTGTGGCCAGCGCTGCAGCTGGGGGCTGCACCGTGGGGTTTGTACCTGCTTCGTGGGGAATAGATACCCGCTGTCTGCTGCTCGCGGGGTTTAATGCCCACAGCCCTGCTCTTCCCATGCAGGGCAGCTTTCCCGGGTCTGGTTGGGAGCTGAGGGGCACCTCCTGCAGCTGGGAATTTGCAGCAGGCTCCGTGCAGGGCCCTGTGTGCTCCGGGGAGCTGGATACCACTAGCCCCTGTTTGAGCTGGGGCCCAGGGACAGGCTTGCTGTCCCCAGCGTCTTGCTGCTGCCCCGAGGTCTGGCTCCCCCGGCAGTGCTTGGGGCTCCGCGGACCGAGCCAAGTGCATGGAGCAGAGCCAGACTTGCGCGGCATCCCATGCCAAAGAGCAAGCCCCGTGCCCTGTCCTGGCAGCCTGCAGCCTCCATAAGGCCTGTCCTCCTCCTCCTCCTTCTTGCTCGGATTCCTGCCTGCTGAGTGTGGCCCAGGGAGGGCCGGGCGCTGCCTGGGAAGAGCCCGCAGCGCTGGGCCGAGCCGGGCGGCCCCGCGCGCTGCGCAACCGCGTCCTGCGCCGCCCGACGCCCTGACTCAGCCGCCCGCGCCGAGGGGCTCCCGCGCGCGCCCCGCGGTGCGTGGGGCAGCCACTGGTCACCCCATGCACCGCGGGGCGCGCGGGAGCCCCTTGGCGCTGCCTCCCGTGTGAATCGCCGCTCGCTGGCGCTGGGAAGCGGCTCCCGTCGCCTCTTATCGCATCTGAAACTCTGACTCATCCTCCGCCCCGGGGCCTTGCTGCAGCCTCGCTCAAGACTGGGACTCCCCGCGCTGCCCCCCGACCTGCAGCGGGGGCCCTGGCTGGGCTGGCCAGTGCCTTGGGACTCTGCCCCGCTGAGCCCAGCGAGGCCCCCGGGCTCCTTTGCCCTCCCTGCCCCGCGTGGAGCCCCCCTGGGGCTGCTTGAGATGGGGGTCTGGAGCCCCCTGGGTTGCTCTAGGGGGGGTCTGGAGCCCCCCGGGTTGCTCTAGAGGGGGTCTGGAGCCCCCAGCCCCACTCATGCAGCCCTCAGCTCCCGCATTCTCGGGCTGTGTGCGGGAGCCCGAGTGCAGAGAGCCGACCTGGCTCCCGCGCATCCCCCTTGGGCCCTCGGCTCCGCCGGGATATTTTTAGTCGTGTCCCGGAAGGACGCTGCGAGGCGGCTCCTCTTGCCGGGGCCCGAGCGCTGCCCCGCGCTCGGCTCCGGTGCCACGCGGGCCGGGCCGGGGTGGCGCCGGCGCCTGCCCTGCGTGCCCCGACACGAGCGGCAAAGTGCTGAGCCGGGGCTTCGTCACCCTGCCTCGCGCGCGGAGGAGGGCAGATAGCGATCGGCTCCGCGCACGGAGCGGCCGGGGAAGGTGCCCGCGGAGCCTCGGGCTAACTCGTCCCCCCGCAGAGCAGCCATGGAGGTGATGAACATGATGGAGCAGCCCATCAAGGTGACCGAGTGGCAGCAGACCTACACCTACGACTCGGGCATCCACTCGGGCGTCAACACCCAGGTGCCCTCGGTGAGCAGCAAGTGCCTGGGCGACGACGACGAGCTCTATGGCAAGCAGTACACCATCAAGAAGACCACGACGAGCTACTGCCAGGGCGGGGGCCAGGCCCAGAGCCAGGCGCAAGGTAGGGGCTGCGGGGCCCGCGGGCTCAGCTGCTCGGTCCCGCCAGCTTCCCGCTCGCCCACGCGCGCTGCCGCTCGCCGTGCTCCTGGGCACCGCTCCACGGCGCCCCGCGAGCTGCTGCTGCTGCTTAAAATACCCTCCCTCATGCCCTTCCTCGCCGGCGCGGCTCCGGCGGCGCCGATCCCGTGGCACGCAGCCAGCGGGGCCGAGCCGTGCGTGCATCCGGGCGGCTGGCGCGGGATGGGAACAGCTGAGCCCGGCCCACGGCGCGGCCGCCTGCTCTGCAGGAAGAGGCCTCGAAGGCCCGAGCAGCGGGTGCTGCGCCCGTGGAGAGGAGCAGCCTGCCACGGTCCCTGCTTCGCGGTGGCACCTGCGGCTCTGAGGACCGGCGCGGGTTCCTCCCGGCTGCTGCAGCTCTGCCCTCCGCGCCCGCTTATCCCAGCAGCCTCCGGAGGGGAGGCCCCCGTATCCTTTTCCCTATCCCCAATGCCATCTGGTCCCAAGTCGCAGATACCCTTAGTTTTTTAATTAACAGCCCTTGTGTGACAATTGCTTAATCACGCCGCCTAATTGAGCGTTGTCTTATCTCTGCGCTGCCGTATCTGTTTACGCTTTGCAGTCCCGGCTCCTCGCGGAGCGCGCTGGGACTGCTGACATTGCCGCTGTCATTGCGCTGCGCTCGGGCTCAGCTAATTGAGCGCGGGGAAGCGGTGCCGGGAAGGCTGCTCGGGAGAGCCCGGAGCCTCACGCTGCCTCTCCCCGCAGCCGACATGGAGGCTCAGCTGGCGCTGACGCGGGCGCAGCGCGTGCGGGCCGCCATGTACCCCGAGACGGTGGAGGATCGCTCGCTGCTCATCAGCACGCAGGTGGAGGGGCAGCAGACCAACGTGCAGCGCCTGGCCGAGCCCTCGCAGATGCTGAAATCGGCCATCGTGCACCTCATCAACTACCAGGACGACGCCGAGCTGGCCACGCGCGCCATCCCGGAGCTCACCAAGCTGCTCAACGACGAGGACCCGGTGAGGCCGCGCGGCTCGCCCGCCCTCCCGCCCGCAGCCTCCTTCCTCCCGGCTGCCTGACTCGCCGCTCAGCCTCGCGCTGGCGGCCCTGGCTTTGCACCCACACCGAGCCCTCGTAGCTGCTCCGCGGGCTCCACATCCTGCTCCTCTGCCCTGCTGCTTCCCGTCCCGCGGAGCACGTGTGCCATAGCCCTGACCGTGCGGTGCAGCGTCCTTCCTGGAGCGCGCGGATGAGGGTTAAAACTAGCACTAACTCAATGTGCTGCTGGCACAGGCTCTGCTGCCCAAATGCTCCCGTCCCAGCTCTCATCTGGCGGAGCAGGGACCTGCGTGTCCCCAGGAGGGCTCTAGCACGTCTGGGCAGCCGCAGCAGGACCCGCTCCGACCGCCGACCTCTCTCCCGCCCAGGTGGTTGTCAGCAAAGCGGCCATGATCGTGAACCAGCTCTCCAAGAAGGAGGCGTCGCGCCGCGCGCTCATGCAGTCGCCGCAGATCGTGGCGGCCGTGGTGCGCACCATGCAGAGCACCAGCGACCTCGACACGGCCCGCTGCACCACCAGCATCCTGCACAACCTCTCCCACCACCGTGAGGGCCTGCTCTCCATCTTCAAGTCCGGCGGCATCCCGGCCCTCGTCAGGATGCTCAGGTGCTGGGATGCAGGCGGGGAAGCCTCCGGGGTGTCCCCAAGGGGGACGGCAATGTTGGGATGGCCCTTCTGGCCTCGCTGCAAGCCACGTGGAGGGCGCCCCGTGGGTTGTACTGCCTACAATGCCCCGGGATTGATGGTAGCGGCTTGTGCGGAGTGAGACGTGGCTAGAGATGGGCCTGCAAAAAGGGGGATGTGGGAGACGTTGGCCCTGCTCCCAGGTGGGTCAGTGAGGAGCTGGCCCCTGGTGTCAGCAGAGTTTGGGAGCGGCAGGAAGGGAGCTACCGCCCTGCCTGTCCCTGGGGTGATGCCTGGAGACCTGGGCTCGAGGCAGAGATGCTCCTGTCACAGGGAGGGCCCTCAGGGCACAGCAAGCGTGGGTGCCACCCGCGCCCCACGAGGGCCGTGGGGACCTGCCGGAGGTCCCTGGGTGGGATGTGGCAGCAGGCCCGGTGGCAGCAGCGCATGCTGACGTGGCTCTGTGCCGCCCGCCTGCAGCTCGCCGGTCGAGTCCGTCCTCTTCTACGCCATCACCACCCTGCACAACCTGCTGCTCTACCAGGAAGGGGCCAAGATGGCCGTGCGCCTGGCCGACGGGCTGCAGAAGATGGTGCCGCTGCTCAACAAGAACAACCCCAAGTTCCTCGCCATCACCACCGACTGCCTGCAGCTGCTCGCCTACGGGAACCAGGAGAGCAAGGTGAGCGCGGGCAGCCTGGCCACACCGGTGGCACTGGGGGCTGCTGGTGGGGGCGGCTGCAGGTGCCCAACCTCGCTCCTCTGGTGCCTCTGACGTTGCCGATGAAGCTGGGGGGGCAGGAGGGGAGCGGCCCCCCAACAGCTGCCTTGTGTGCAGCTCTGTCACATCCGACCCACTGGTAGATCTACCAGTCCGGCCAGTAGATCGGCTCGGCTGGGTTCCTCCCGCCGCCACTCCGGGCACCTTCTGCCTTTGTCCCTAGGCTGTTTCTCTTCCTCCCACGCGCTAATGAGCGCGGCCTCGTTTGGCTGCGCCGCGTGGGGCAGCTCTGAGGCGCTGCCTGTCCTGCCCGTGGTGGTGGCACGGGGCAAGGCCACGTGTTGGTACCTCATGTGGCTGCAGCGGAGGCAAACCCGAGTGCTCCGTGCAGAGACATCAGCCCTCTTGTCTGACTCGTATCCTGACTGGCACAAGCCGGAGCAAGCGGCCGGTGTCCTGGGAGCGCTGAGAGAGCTGCCACAAGCCCCAGCCCCGGCCTCCTTGTCTTGCAGCTGATTATCTTGGCCAACGGAGGACCCCAGGCCCTGGTGCAGATCATGCGCAGCTACAACTACGAGAAGCTGCTCTGGACCACGAGCCGGGTGCTCAAGGTGCTGTCCGTGTGTCCCAGCAACAAGCCGGCCATCGTCGAGGCCGGTAAGGAGGTGCTGGGGCTGCAGCGGGGATGTGTGCGGGCTCCTCACCAAGGAGGATGGGGCTGGTTTAGGGACGATGCGGTTGAGAACAGCAGGCCTCCTTGGGCAGAGCAATGGGCTCTGAGCTCACCCTTGGGCAACAGCAGCTCTGCTTGGCCTCTTGCTTTAAAAGCCGATCAAGGCCCTTTCCTGGGGTGCCCTGGGTCAGGGCTGCTCCTACCCCGTATTTAGCGTGTTGTGCGTTGGAGGCACCGGCGCTTGCTGTGCAGAGCTGCCCCTGCCCTGGGTGCTGCGCAGGCCGGGCAGGTTTGGGTATTTATAGACGGGTGGCTCTCGCCTTCCTCGCAGGCGGCATGCAGGCGCTCGGCAAGCACCTGACCAGCTCCAGCCCCCGGCTGGTGCAGAACTGCCTCTGGACCCTGAGGAACCTTTCCGACGTGGCCACCAAGCAGGTGAGTCCGCAGAGCCGACGCAGCCGGGGAATGGTGCCAGTCTGCCGGGCACCCTGGGCACGTCCCCCTGCTGAGCTGCTTGCTGATGCCAGAGCAGCAAATCCCAAGCCTCTATCCTTGCCCTCCAACCCCTGTGAGCCGCTGGCAGCGGCGGTGTCCCTGTCCCGGGACCGACCGGGATCCACTGAGCCCAGCGCAGCGGGGGAATCGCCCGGAGAGGCGGAAGCTGCTCCCTGTCCGCGGCCATCCCCACGTGGGCTGGCTGTGTCACCACTCTGGGGACACCTGTGCAGTGTCCCCGGCTGGGGGACGAGACCCCCGGCAGCTCTGCTCACGCGCTGCGTCTCTGGGGTCGCGTTCGCTGTGACTCCGTGCAGCCTCCGCCGGTGGCAGCCGGCAGCGCTGCTGACCTGGACGGCTGCTCCAGGGCCGCCCTGCAGCCCTTCCCGCCTCCTGATGTGTTCCCCATGTGGCGCTGGGGCTGCGGCTCCACGCGGATTAGCGCCTGATGCAGCCTGGAAACTATGTGCGCTCCGTGGGAAGGCATGCGGCGCGGCGGAAGGCCCGCGGTGCGGTCCGGCACCCGAGCCAGCGGGATGTGGCTGTGTCCCTTTAACCCCTTCCTACCCCTCGGCATCGTGCTGCCTTGGCGCTGCTCCAAGCCGCTGGCATGGGGATTGTCTGCACATCCGTGTCCCTTTAACCCCTTCCTGCCCCTCGCGGCATCGTGCTGCCTTGGCACTGCTCCAAGCCGCTGGCATGGGGATTGTCTGCACATCCGTGTCCCTTTAACCCCTTCCTGCCCCTCGTGGCATCATGCTGCCTTGGCACTGCTCCAAGCAGCTGGCACGGGGATTGTCCGCACGTTTGCAGCACAGACAACCCAGTGGAGATGCTAAACTCCAAATAAAGCCACACACGTCCAGAGCGCCTGGTGTTCTGGCTCCACAAACAGTGCGGAGCAAGAGCCGCGCTTCCGGAAGGCTGGACGGCTGGGATTCCTGCACTGGGAAGGGCTGCAGCCAGCGCGGGCTCCCTGGCCCCCTAACCCCGCTGGGCTGCAGGCAGTCGCTGGCCCTCGGCACGGGAAGGGACCCTGGGATTGCACAGATGCCCTGCGGGTTGCAGGGTCTGGGTCTCGCAGCAGGCGGGTTCCCCAGCTCAGCAGCACAATGGGGACCGGGACGGGCCGAGCTCTGAGCTCCATCCTTGCCCCTGCAGGAGGGCCTGGACGGCGTCCTCAAGATCCTGGTCAACCAGCTGAGCTCAGACGACGTGAACGTGCTGACGTGCGCCACCGGCACCCTCTCCAACCTGACCTGCAACAACAGCAAGAACAAGACCCTGGTGACGCAGTCCAACGGGGTGGAGGCCCTGATCCACACCATCCTGCGGGCGGGTGACAAGGAGGACATCACCGAGCCGGCCGTGTGCGCGCTGCGGCACCTCACCAGCCGGCACCCCGAGGCCGAGATGGCGCAGAACTCGGTGCGGCTCAACTACGGCATCCCCGCCATCGTCAAGCTCCTCAACCAGCCCAACCAGTGGCCACTGGTCAAGGTGAGAGGCCTTGGGGTCAGGGAAAGCCAGTGGCTGGACTGGAAGAAGCCCCGGGCAGCTGGTACTGCCAGGGTGCGCTGCCCATCCTGATACCTGGGTGGGTTTGCAGCTGCACACGGGGCTGCGTCGGCAGTCGGGAATCCGCAGGGATCCGTCCTTGACAGCAGCTAATGGCAGGAAATTGCTCGTGCCCGGCTCTTTGCTGAAATCAATATTTGCCCCTGGCCACCTCCACAGGGAGGAAGGCGGATCCGGTGCCGACGAGGCTGCAGGAAGCCGGAGTCAGCGCGTGCCACGTGCAGGGGGATGGGACCGGCAGGCAGAGCTGGTGCAGGGTCCTGCCCCGGCCCCCTCTGAGCCCCCTCTCCTCGCTCTCCTCCCCAGGCTACCATCGGTCTGATCCGCAACCTGGCCCTGTGTCCGGCCAACCATGCCCCGCTCCAGGAGGCCGCCGTGATCCCGCGCCTGGTCCAGCTGCTGGTCAAGGCTCACCAGGACGCGCAGCGCCACGTCGCGGCCGGCACGCAGCAGCCCTACACGGTGGGTCCCACCGCGGGCTTGGCGAGCTGCATCCCTCTTCCCTGCACCCCCTGTGACCTGGATTCCCCCCAAATCCATCTGTCCCCTCCTAGCCTGGTGGGTCTGCAGGAGCTCTGCCTGTCCTGAGCTCCCCAGTGCCCCTTGCTTGCAGAGAAACAACCTCACTGCGGGGTGCAAGTCCCATCCTCTGCCCCCCAGGACACGTCACCGTGTCTTCAAGCTCAAGGTGGCCTATGTGGTCGTGCCCTGCCTGCCCTTCGCGCCCTGGCTGACGCTTGTCCCCTTGCAGGACGGTGTGAAGATGGAGGAGATCGTGGAGGGCTGCACAGGAGCGCTGCATATCCTGGCACGGGACCCCATGAACCGGCTGGAGATCTTCCGGCTCAACACGATCCCTCTCTTCGTGCAGGTCAGGGGCCGGGGCCGGGCCAGGCTGTGCCACCACCACCACCATCTGCCGCGTTGTGAGGGGCCAGGCTGCGCGCGGCCGCGCCAGGAGCGCGGGGGCTGCTGCGCCGGCTGCTTCACGCTGACCTCTCCTGACAGCTCCTGTACTCGCCGGTGGAGAACATCCAGCGCGTGGCGGCCGGCGTGCTGTGCGAGCTGGCCCAGGACAAGGAGGCGGCAGATGCCATTGATGCCGAGGGCGCCTCGGCCCCGCTCATGGAGCTGCTGCACTCCAGGAACGAGGGCACAGGTGGGTGCAGCCCCCCCGGGGGCTCCTTGGGGGTCTGGAGCAGTCGCTTGTGATGGAAGAGCCCGCCCGGCTGAGGCTGCCCGCCTTTCCCTGCAGCCACCTACGCTGCCGCCGTGCTCTTCCGCATCTCCGAGGACAAGAACCCCGACTACAGGAAGCGTGTGTCCGTGGAGCTCACCAACTCGCTCTTCAAGCACGACCCCGCGGCCTGGGAGGCGGTGAGCGGCCCGCGTGCGCCCGTGTCCCTGCCCGCCTGACGAGCCGGGTCTCCCGGGACGGTGCCACCTCCCGCTGCGGCTCTGGAGAGAGCAAGTGGCCGCAGGCAGCTGCGGTCTGGGCTCGGGCAGCCCCGGGTGGCGGTGCCTGCGCTCCTGTTCCCGTGGGATGGCCCGAGCATCGTGTATTCACTGGGCTTCGTGCACCTGCACCGTGTGCCCGCGTCGCCCTCTCAAAGGGTCGCCTTCCTTTGCAGGCTCAGAGCATGATCCCCATCAACGAGCCCTACTCGGACGGTGAGTATCGCGCGAGCTCTTCCCGCTCGCTCCCCGCGCCTGCGCGCTGCACCTTCTCTCCAAAGCTGGGTTCATTTTAAAGGCTCTCGGCAAGTCACCTGGGGCAGGTGCCGGGGTGGTGGCAGCCGGGCCTGCCTCGGGACGCTCAGCCCATTGCTGCCACAACGGCGGGGGCTCCTGTGCGGTCCCCGCGGCAGCGGGGTGGCGAGGGGGGACACCCGAGGTGGCTGGTGCTGGCAGTGTCTCCGCGGCGCGCGCTGAGTTTGCTCCGTGTCCCTTCTCCCCCCGGCAGAGCTGGACCCCGGCTACCGCCCCATGTACTCGGGCGACATCCCTCTGGACACCATGGACATGCACATGGACATGGACGGCGACTACCCCATGGACGCCTACAGCGACGGCGTGCGGGCGCCCTTCACCGACCACATGCTCGCCTAACCCGCCTCTCGGGCCCCACATCAGGTTTGTGGGGGGGTTCATCCCACCCCCTGGCGCAGCGGGACGGGGGCCTGGGGGTCCCCGAGGGCCTCGCTTGGGTGACGGGGCCTCTCCCTGCCGCCCTGCAGGTATTCGCTCTGTTCGGAAGAGGGTGGCCCCAGAGCTCAGCGTTTGCAAGAAGGGCTCGGGAGACAGAAGTGCCTGCGATGACAGACTTTCCATTCCCACGAGAGGTTTTATCTGTCGATTTTTTTGTTTTTTTTGTTTTTGGTTTTGTTTGTTCTTCGCTGTGGGTCTGTGGAGAGGGTCCTTCCTCCTGGGACTGCTTCAAGCACCTACTGCTGCATCCAGCATCCAAGATACTGTTTCTGAAGCTTTAAAACACACAAATCCTGCATCACTATTGACCTTTCATGGGCAAAATAGTCTTTTCTATGAATATATATTTCTTTTTTATTTTTAATATGGTGCCAATGGCTCTGGCCAACTTTAAGTTTGTGCTTTTTAACTTCCCCACTCTGTTCTGTGCGTTAGTGTCCTAGACGAGGAATCTAACTTGGGGGAAAAAAGCCTTTGTTTTCTGTGAACTTTAACTTAATCAGATCACTTGGGAGTTTGCGGATAACAAACGGTGCTATATCCAGGACCTTCATTTTAGCCAGCGGGATGTCTGGGTTTAATATTTTTCCGATCAGCCCTTGGGGAGCTGACTTTGTGTAACTACCTGTCCTAACTGTACCGATAGCGGAGTGACTCCAGCTTTAGGAACCGTGTCCTTGTACTGATCTTTGTTGCACATTTTAACCTGTTTCCCTTCTCTTTGGTGAGTGGTGTGTTTCCCTGCCCTCTTCCCTTATCTAATGCATTTATAAAAGAGGCTGTAGAGCTGATGGTGGCTTAACGCTTCGGCTGGAAAGGGATGGACATTACCGGAGCGTGGTTCAGGAGTGGAAGATTTTATTATTTCTGTAAGTTGTTTTTGTATAGACCAAAGCAAAGAATAAAATAACCCCCCAGCGCCGCGTTGCACTGAGCCTGTTCTTCTGCGGCCCCGGCAAGGTCCCCCGGTCCCTTTGGGGCTCAGCAAGGCTGGGGACGGGGCTGAATGCCCCAGGCAAAGGTGGCATCACCCTCGGGACCTGGCAGGGAGAAGACTCGATCCTTGGGCAGAACGAGCTCCGTGGGCACCGCTCTGGTGAATGGGCCGGTGCCAGCTGGGCTGCCCGGTGCAGAGCCCGGTGCAGAGCAGTGGTCCTGGCTGAGCATTGAGCCTCCTCCTTGTCCTCGTGCTGGGCGTTAGCATGGACTCCCCAGGCTTCTCTGCTAGGGCAGCAGGTAAAAGCTCCCGGTAATTAAGATGTTTGTCCATTAAGGAGCATCAGTGGCATCTAATCCCTGCCGTAGCGCTGAGCTCATTTTAATGAGCTCTGAGGGATAAACATGCGGGTTGCAAAGTGAGCGGCGCTGATGGATGGAGCTGAGGGCTCGATGGAGCTGCAAGAGGGGAGGTTAGAAAAAGTGATTTACTCGGGTGCGACCTAGTTGCTGTCTTCCACAGCCCTGCTGCAAGCACAGGAACAGATGGCACAGGAAAGGTTCTCCACGTCAGTGCTAGCTCTGGCAGCTGCTCCCGGTGCGAGCAATGTGGCAGTGGAGCCGGCGCCAGGCCTGGATCGTGCTGGAACACAGAAACTCTCCTTGCAAAGTTATTTCTGAACTTTGCTGCTTCCCATCTGCCTTGTGGAGCCTTCCTGCTCCCGCAGGGCTGCTCCCCTGGTGCTTCCTGGGGACGGGCCCTGGAAGGCTATGAGGGGACATGTCCTTGTCACCTGGGGCTGCCCTGCACCTTCTCCCTGCAGCCCTTGGGCAAGAAGACCGGCAGTAGAGCCCGAAGGGGAAAACTCGCACCCCTCCTTGGGTGTTTTTACACCCAAGGGGCTATTTTTCTTGGGGTGGGGGACCTGCATTGGGGTATGCAAGGGTGCTGTGACATGGCCCTATGTCCTGGCCGTGCTCAGTGGGCTGCAGGAACCAGGTCACAGCGGCTCCCACTTGTCATCAGCTTCATCTTGTGCTGTGGAGGAAAGTGGGGCCCGAGGACAGCCGGGTGCATCAGCCTGGGCCAGGGCAGGGTCGCAGGAGGCTGCGGGGGCAGGAACGGGGCTGTGGCAGCTCCACCATCCCTGACCGAGCCTCAGCACGGCAGGGCTACGGCCTGGCTTCCTGCTCGTCCCCTTGCCAGCAGCAGGGATGAGCAAAACAACAGCTGCCTTCCGGGCACGGAGCAGCCACAGCCATGGGGCTGCCATGCAGCCGGATGGTCCCAGAGCGCTCCCTGGTCCCTACCTGTGCCCGGAGCTGCAGGGACACGCGGAGCTGCAGGTTTGTGCCCAGTCCCTGCACCCCGCGCGCGGTGCTGAGCCCTGTGCCCAGCATCTTCCTCCTCTTCCTCACCCAAGAGCTCCGGCCTCTTGATGCCACCTGGTGGCAGCTCCTCCCGGTCACCGAGGCTCTGCGCCTGCTCGTGCCCTCCCGGAGCCGCAGCCCTGGGTGCCCTCGGCGGGAGGCTGGGATGCTCCAAGTTGCAGCTTCCCAGCGGCTCCAGAGCCCCCTCCGCAGCCCCACGAGCCAGGGGATGGGAGCTGAGCAGGGCTGGGGGCTGAGGCTGCCCGTGCTCAGCCCTGTGGCCCCCCCAGCCTGCCCTGATGGCTCTGGGGTCAGGGACTCTCCCTGACAAGCTGGCCCTGGGGGGCTCCTCTCAGCGCCACAGCCAGGGCCCCTCATTCCTCCCAGCTGGCAGCCCCTGCTCGCATTTTGAAACGGGGGAAAGGATGGGCAGAATGTGCCAGGGTTGCAGAATGGGTCAGGGTTGCAGAAAGCGCCCAGGCCCGACCCAGGCGCTGCCCGAGCTCCCTGCCTGCGCGGGCAGCAGTGCTGTACGTGGACCTGGGAGCTGAGCAGCATCCGCGCGTGCGGAGATGCCACCTGGGAGCTGAGCAGCATCCGCGCGTGCGGAGCTGCCGCCGTCTCCCGTGAGCCCCGGGGCCACCGCGAGCCCCTCGGGACCCCGCCGCGGGGCCGTGGGTCGACCCAGCACCTTGGGGGCCGCAATGGGGCGCCCGGCAGCG
>VZSG01001579.1:20532-36539 GCA_013398315.1 Nothoprocta pentlandii | reverse complement strand
GTGTCGCCGCCGCCCGCCGGCACCTTCCTGCTCTACGCGCAGGGACAGCAGATCGGCTACCTCCCGCTCAACGGCACGCGGCTGCGCAAGGAGGCGGCCCGGACGCTGCTCTCGCTGCACGTACCGTATCCGCCGGGGTGGCTGGGCGCACGGGTGGCCCCGCGGAGCCGCCCGCACGGCCGGACCCTCCTCTCCCTCGGCGCCGCAGGGCTCCATCGTGGTGGGCATCGACTACGACTGCCGCGAGAAGACGCTCTACTGGACCGACGTGGCCGGGCGCAGCATCAGCCGGGCGAGCCTGGAGGCGGGCGCCGAGCCGGAGCCGGTCATCAGCTCGGGTGGGTCCCCAAATGTCGCTTGTGGCGGGTTCCTGCGCCCGCCGCGGCCACCCCCTCGGCGCTGCTGACGGCCCCGCGCCGCGCGCAGGGCTGCTGAGCCCCGAGGGGCTGGCCGTGGACCACCTGCGCCGCGCCGTGTTCTGGACCGACAGCGGCCTCGACAGGATCGAGCGCGCGCGGCTCGACGGCTCCGAGCGCCGCGTGCTCTTCGACAGCGAGCTCGTCAACCCGCGCGCCATCGCCGTGGACCCCGTGCGCGGGTGAGCGGCACGGCGCCGTTCCGGGGCCTTTTCCCTCCTCCCGTTATCCCGGGGATCACATTTACACACGCGCTGGGGTTGGTGCCGTTGCGGTGCAAAACGTGCTCACCTGGGAACTCCAGGTGGGGGCATAAATGCATCTGAGATCCTTCGGTTTAGAGCTTTCCAAGGCAAATTAAGAGCTTTTCCCAGCCCCGCCAAGGGAAATGCAGGCGGCCTCTCCTGCTAGGAGCACTCGCTCTGTTCCCAGACCTCGGTCTGAGCCCCCTGTGTGTCCCTTCCCCAATCATTCCCCCCCCAGGAACCTTTACTGGACCGACTGGAACCGCGAAGCGCCCAAAATCGAAACCTCCACCGTGACGGGCGCCAACCGGCGCGTCCTGGTGGACAAGGACATCGGGCTGCCCAACGGGCTCACGTTCGACCCCTTCTCCAAGCTGCTCTGTTGGGCAGACGCAGGTAACGTCCCCTGGGAGCCCCCGCAGCGGGAACGTGCCGAGCTGCGAGAAGACATCCCAATGTGCATGTATATATTTATGTATTTATTGTGTCTTTGGGAAGGAACGAAGCACCTGGAGTGCGCGCTCCCCGACGGAACAGGCCGGCACGTGGTGCAGAGCAACCTCAACTACCCGTTCAGCATCGTGAGCTACGCGGATCACTTCTACCACACGGACTGGCGCCGGTGAGGGGCCGGGCCGGGCCGTTCGAGCCGCGGGAGCGTCGGAGGAACCGCAACTCGGAGCCGGGATCCGCTCCCACGGGGCCGGGGGACGCACCCCGACCTGCTCCAGCTGGAAGCTCCCTGAAGCCCCATCCCAGAATTCCCATCCCGAATCCCCATCCTAGAATTCCCGGATTGCGGGAAACGCGGGAGCTCCGGCCTCACCGCGGGATAGTGGCTCCTCGGAAGCGCTGGCCGTGCAATCCTGCCTTCCCAACGGAGCAACGTGCCGAGTGATCCGGGGCGCATTCCCCTCCTCAAAGTCTTGGAGATGGAAAATGTTGAGACTAGAGCAGTTTAGTTGCCTAAATGCAGAGAGACAGGGAAAAATAAACGTGTTCCACAGCTGATTTAAGCCCTTTTCCCTCATTATCCACAGGGATGGGGTGATAGCTGTCCATAAAGACACGGGCTCCTTTATGGATGAGTATCTCCCAGAGCAGCGATCACATCTGTATGGAATAACTGCAGTTTATCCCTATTGCCCTGGAGGTAAAAACATTAATTACTTATTATTTTTATTGCCTGAACCTGTTATGTGATTAACGTGCTAAAAATGCTAAAAACCCGCCAATTTCTCTCTGCAGCAAGAAAATAGGAACTACGACTACAAGCAGCAACGATCTCTATAACCAGAACGTGAGACCCAGAAAATTCTCCCTGCTTAGAGCTAAGGGGAAAAACCCTTAACGAAGGCCAACGAAGTGACCTACTTTCCTGCAAATGATTATCAGCTATTCTTGAAGTTATACCTCAAGTCTGTACTACTGTATTTTTTTTTAATGAAAAACATTGATATATTACAGAAAATGGTCCTGGGAATCTTAGGCCATTGCTCTAACTTTTGCTTATGCAAGCAGATTTAAAACATAGCTGTCTTAATCAAATGGTTGATTTTATTGGAAGAAAAGTGGCTTAATTTTTTGAAGTTCGACAATCTGACCAACTGGTCTTTTTTAACCAAAAAAAGAGCATATGGAAAGCTTTGGGTGCAGTATCATGCTGGGTCTGAATAATCCACAGCCCTGAAGACAGAGACTGTATGTGCAGAAGCATGCAGAACAGTTACGTGACATGGCAAAAATATTAGTTTTTTCCAGAAGACAACTCAGTATTTTCAACACTGCCTCAATGCATGTCTTTTAGTATTTATATTAGAAGAATAAGCTAGAATTAATCTGTTCATGCTTGTCTTTTTAAGTGCCTGCATAGACCTACCCACTGTAGACCAATACATGTTCAGCAGTACCATTTAAGTTGTAATGCTTCACTTTTTTTCTAGCTTACTCCAATAATTAAATAAAATGGTGGTTTTCAGTTTCCCTCTGGATCTAATTGTGGATACTTTGGTTGGAGGGGAGGCTGTGGAGAAGCGGCAAGGAAGCCAGCACGGAGCAGTCCACATGGCAGCACTACAGCAAAGAGGAATCCGCCCGGCCTTTATATAACACTCCCTCTTCCACACAAAGCCAAGCACAATGCAGAAGAACAACTGCATTTGCCAACTTAGAGCTAATCAGAACAATTTGTCTCCGTTTCCCCAACTTTTATTTAAAGAAAAATGGCAGCTCGTTAGAACAGTCAGAATTTAATTTCCTGTTTTCTTTCAAAACAGCAAAATATCCATTTCAAACTGCATGCCAGGGTCGTACATCGCTCCTCCTAACTGTATTAAGTAGACAAACAGACTGAAATGTTAGTCTCTTCATCTTCCCACTTTCCCCAGTCTGTGGTCCGTCTTGGGATCAGCAATAATCGCCTGCACTGCTACAATCGCTTCGTTGATTTTTGTCTGCAGCTCTCGGAGTTCCTCTATATGGAGTAGTCGCAGGATTTGGGCAGCTTCGTTGAGAACAGCATCTAGGAGAGGCGCCAAAAGCAGCAGTATAAAACATTTCCATCTGATACACGCGTGTCTTAAGCTGAACCTAAGCTCCTGCTCTGTCCTCTCCTCCCGCTTGTGCCTTTCACACTTGAAATGGGAGACTCTGCTCTCCAGGTTGCTAGAGGTGCAGGGTGCTCCGTGCAAAATCGCGCTCAGCTTTGAGCTTGCAACAAGCCACAGCCAAGTCCGCTCAGCATGAAGCGTAACTTAATTGTACAAGGGGCAGGAGGGAAATATAGATGAGTCCCAAATCATCTGACTCCTGCTTATGAAATAACCCATGGGGTCACGCCAAAGGCTGCTACCTCTAATTGGGTTTAGGTTATGGGCTCGACATAAAGCACGGAGGCAGCAGGCCGGTCCCTCTGCTGGCAGCAGCAGGTTTGTGCCCGGCTGCAGCAGGAACGTGCTCTCCTCCCGCACGCAAAAGCGGCTGCCTTTAGAAGGGGTCGTTTAAACGTTAGCCTGAAACCATTTATTGCACAGCTAAGACCTGCGCTCCTGCACGCAATGCTCCAGGGCTCCCGCGGGCAGCGGGCTGAGCGGGAGCCCTTTGGGAAGAACTGCCCTTCTGCTGCGCACGCTCTCTGCGCATTTGCACTTTGTCAAAGGCAAGCAGCATATTTAGAAGCAGTATTTCGAGAACTACCTACCTCCGGTGTCAAAACCAAGAATGTGCTTTTCTAAAGCAACAGGCAAACCCTTTAAAAAGGAAGAGAAAAAAACATGTTACAAAATGGCATTTCTAAATACATTTGTTGTTTGGAAAAATGAAATCCAAACTACACTTCAGTTTTGTTTACAAGGATGCAACTGACATCAAAAAAGCATCCTGACACGACGATGACCTGAAACATCAAACCACCAGGCTATTAACTATTAACAAAGACTCTTCACAGCCTATTAGCAAATCACATAGTCATCTTTCATCCTTAACAATATTCCCCCTGTTTCTCCAGTGAATCCCACTGAATACACGCAGCCTGTGTGCAAGCCTTAAAAGGCTGCGGAGAGCGCGCCGAGCACCCAACGCGGCATCATCGCCACCCAGAGCAAACAAAAAGCAGCACAGATTGGGCTTTCTTCGAAACCCGAAGCAGCTGCCAGATTTCAAAGCCCTCGCTGCTTTCAAAACAAAGCAGTAAAAACTCCATCAGGCAGCATCTCCAGCACTGAACTTGCAGCTTCCTTTAGTTTCCCCGGAGCATCATGTCCAGTGTTAAGCTCAGGAATAAATACTGAGTGTCCAAACTTGAAAACATGCTCCGAGACAGTGTCAGTAAGAGTTTTATTGGTGGTTATTTGTAAGCTCTCCTCTGTTTCCTTGGCGGCAGCTGCTTTTTGGTGCACGTTTTTCCTGCCTGCTCCCTCTGGCGGAGGCTCTTTCGGACAGATTTGCGAGCACAAGGCCCCACGGCCGGCTGCACTCACCAAGCAGCTCCACAGCACGACAGGAATCAAGAGCGCCTTTAAATCTCCTTTACTGTGTGGCCAAGTTCATTTCATGGCCTCAAGCCTATAGGAGTTTGGATTTAAAGCTTGCTGGGTGACCACGGTCCACAACCTGCACCCATGGGCAACTTGCTTATTTTTACAACCTAGTTCTACAAGTTTATCTAGATTCTGGAGTTTTGGAAAGGTTCAAATTGTGCTTTTAAGCCTGCCTTGGCTTTAGCCTTCAGAAGCTCTAGTCCATCCTCTCAAAGCTACATGGACAGGCCTTTCTAAGGGCCTTTGCTGCGGTTGAACCTACCCAAGATACAGTCCCCAGGCAAGAAAAGCCCAGGACAGGCTGGCAGAGCTGAAAAATCCTGAGATCTGGAGGTCAGAAGGGGAAGGAAAGAGGCTGCACAGCTTCCAGGGCACTCCTCACCATCACAGCAATAAAGGGATGAATTATGAAAAGATGTGAAGAGGCCAAAAGCTGGAAATACTTTGAATTATTTGAGCTCAGACAAGCACTTCCTTTAAATCGCGTGCTACTCTTAGAGAACAGTTCCAATATAAAGCTCTCATAAAACAGCAAGATGGTGCACTTCCATAAAACCTGCCTGCCTGCGTGCCTTTAATAGATAGCTTGGTGCTAAGCACCGTATAAATGATGGGAAACGCAAAACTACTGTTCCAGAAGTCTGTCAGTATAAACCTGAATCCTGTCTAAACGTTGAACATATTGAATTGTCACTCATTCAACATAAAATCTAAAAAAAGGAAACATTCCTGAGTGTCTTTCTTATCTTGAAGACTTTATCTTAACAGCCCAACAAGACAAAACTTGTTTTAGTCAAGTATTTTGAAAACCCCAGCACGGCAGCATAGTCCTATGAAGGACATACCTGTCCTTCAGCCAGAGCAGGGTGCTGGGAGCCCCATTTCCACGGGCATCTTATCTTTTTGCCCCATATGGCCAAGAACGTAACTCACGACACTTTGTGCATTAAGCCACACCTGTGACACACAAGGTCAAAGGTTATCAACTGTTTCAGGGGCAATGCTTAATATACACCAAGTGCCCTAGCTTGTATTGTGGCCATTAAGAAGCCAGCTAGAAGAAGTCTATTCCCCCTATCCTTCTACTCAACTATCCTTTCTCCTTGGAGGAGATTTTCTTCATTTATCATGATGCTGTTCACTACTACTGCGCTTTTTTTATATTTAGAGAAAAGTTACTGAAAATCCCACCACTCTTTCAGAAGCCATTTGTTGTCCTATCATGGATCCCTAGTTTGCAAAGCCATTAGGATGTGCAAAGGTCCCATGAAGACAGATGAAGCTCTGTCTCTGCCTTTTCTCCATCTCAGATGAAATTCAGCATTTGGAACAGGAGTACAATCCCAAAAACGTAGCATATTCAATGACTGCTCAACCTAAAATCTTGAGAAGGGATCAAATGACACCCACAAATCCATGGGCCCTGATGGGATGCACCCCAGAGTGCTGCATGAGCTGGGGATGTTACAGATAAGTCGCTCTTCATCATCTTCAAAAGGTCCTGGAGAACACGGGAGGTGCCTGAGGACTGGAAGAAAGCCAATGTCACGTGAGTCTTCAAAAAGAGCAAGAAGGAGGATCCAGGCAACCACAGGCAGGTGAGCATCACCTCCATCCCTGGGAAAGTCATGGAACAGCTCATCTTGGCTGCTGTCTCCAAGCGCATGGAGGACAAGAAGCTGCACAGGAATAGTCAGCATGGGAAATCAGGCTTGACTAATGTCCTAGCCTTCTAGGATGGAATGACTAGCTGGACAGACGAGGGGAGAGTGGTGCATGTCACCTATCTGGACTTCAACAAGGTTTTTGACACCATCCCTCACAACATCCTCCCGGGCAAGCTCCGGAGCTGTGGAACAGATGAGTGGACAGTGAGGTGGATTGAGAACTGGCTGCACGGCAGAGCTCAGGGGGTGGTGATCAGTGGCACTGAGTCCAGTTGGAGGCCTGGGGCTAGCGCTGTCCCCCAGGGCTCAGTCCTCGGTCCAGTCCTTTCCCGGGGGGATGCAGTGCCCCCATCAGCAAGTTTGCTGATGATACCAAACTGGGAGGAGTAGCTGATAGCCCTGAGGGCTGTGCTGCCATCCAGAGGGACCTGGACAGACTGGACAATTAGGTGGTGAGAAACCTCATGAAGTTCAACAAGGGCTAGTGCAGGGTCCTGCACTTGGGGAGGAATAACCTCGGACACCAGGACAGGCTGGGGACTGACCTTCTGCAGAGCAGCTCTGCAGAGAGGGACCTGGGCATCGTGGTGGATGACACGATGACCATGAGGCAGCAGTGTGCCCTGGTGGCCAAGAAGGCCAACGGGATCCTGGGGTGCATTAATAAGAGCATCTTGAGGGGCTTGCCCTTGTCTACTCAGCTCTGGTGAGGCCACATCTGGAGACTGTGTCTCCAGTTCTGGGCTGCCCAGGACAAGAAGGATGTGGAGCTGCTGGAGAGAGTCCAGCGCAGGGCTACCAGGATGATCAGGGGCCTGGAACATCTGCCCTGTGAGGAAAGGCTGAGGGAGCTGGGCCTGTTCAGCCTGGAAAAGAGGAGGCTGAGGGGGGACCTGAGCAGTGTCTACAGATACCTCAAGGGAGGCAGTGAGGAGGAGGGGGCGGCCTCTCTTCAGTAGTGGCCACCGATAGGACTAGAGGAAACAGCCACAAACTGAAGCACCAAAAGTTCCACAGGAACTTAAGGAAAAATTTCTTGACAGGGATGGTACCAGAACCCTGGCACAGGCTGCCCAGGGAGGCTGTGGAGGCTCCTTCTCTGGAGATCTTCCCAACCCACCTGGATGCAGCCTGTGCCCCGTGCTCTAGGTGACCCTGCATGCGCAGGGGGTTGGACTAGATGACCTCTAAAGGTCTCTTCCAACCTTGAGGATTTTACAAAATAAGAAAAAAGCTTTGTCACAAAAATCACTACACTATTCCTTAAAGAAGCTTATTCCAACACACTCATAAGAAATCCCATTTTGATTCCTAAATATCAGCATTGCTGCTATGTAAAAATAGCAAAAATAAGAGTAGCTTTTTATTAATGTCACTTAAGAGAAAGCAAAATTATTACAGCAGTCTCAGCTGCTTAGAGGTTTCCTGCTCTTTTAATGGCTTTGATTTGCTGTCCCAACACTTCTGGCAATCGTTGCATTGCAACCTGCCACTGCCATGCAGTGAACATCACAAGCAGTGTTATGACAATAAACAAACCATGCTCTGCTCTAAGCAGCTGCCAAAAATATAGAAAGCAATAGAACAAAAATCATTTTGTCAAGTGCTATTACTCAGCTCAGAGGCTTAATTGTAGAATTCCATTTCCTTTATCATTTCTTATTTGGAAGGGCAGAGAGGAGCTGGGTGGCCAGTATCCCAGCCCTTAAATCGTGAGGAGCAAAAAGCACCACGCTCCATACAGGGAATGTTTTGACTATTTATAGCCAACGCTGCTCCTCCGAAGGAAAAGCCAGCGCATACATGTTCTTCCTCTGACACTGTGGGCTTGCTGCTCTGCACAGTGACAATAATCATCCAGCACACACCAAATCAGGAAAAGAGTTATTTACAGGAGACAGCACTCAGGTGCCTATATTTATAATGACTGTAGGAGTAAAAAAAGCACTTTGTACACTTCCTATAATTCTTCTCCTGGTCTTTTAGAATCAGGAGTGCTAATAAAAACAAGCTTCCACCTCCTCCTAAACGTTTAAACAGAACCCAGGTTGGCCCTCTGAGATGAGACCTTTACCCCGTGCTATTTATTGGCCCGTGGAACAGTTAACACGAGCGGCTCGTGCCTCGTGGATACGAACCTCCTTGGACTGGTTGGCCTTGGCAATGGCGTCCTGCGTCAAGCGCTCTTGCACCAGGATGCGAATCGCCTAGGAAAAATAGAGGGCAAAGTGATTCAGGGAGGTCTGAATGCATTGCTCTGCAGTGCCAAGGGAAAAGGAGCCAACATTCAAACCCTGCGGAATATCAACCTCGTGGTTTTATGAGAGGCTCTTGGAGAGCTCCTGCAGACACTAAACTCTTCTTCAAACTCTTGCTGCTCTTGTAAGACTCCTTGGAAATATTCTCCTTCCACAGGTTTGTCCTGGGAAGGCAGTTTAACCAGAACACATCAACTACCCCGTCACTCTTCTGCAAAGTGCTGGGCACAGTCAAGGTTTGCCATTCCCAGAAGGACCAATCATGGATCCAAAGCAGCAGTACCAGGTTCTGCGACTGCATTGCCTGGATCAGAACCCCTTAATTCTGCAGCTGTGCAACTTCTTCAGGAAAAAGTTCCAGAGACTGGGATCTGTCAGTAAGCACTGAACTAGCACCAGCAGAAAAAAATGGAGCAAGGCTAAACTTATATTTTTAAAAGAGTAAAATATAAAAGAATTATTTTTATCCATGTGCATGCAAAAAAAAAAAAAAAAAACACAAAACCAAACAGACTTGACTGAGTTAAACAATCTTGTCGCTCATCTATTTTTACTGGCTCCAGTTTACAGCCTGAAATCATATCAGAGCTATCAAGTTACTGATACCCACAGCTGTAAATGCCTCTAAAAATAACTCGAGGAATACCACGCAGGCAGACTTGTACCAAAAAGAACTCAGTCTGTCGCACACATTCCTCAGACTGCTTCCCTCCCGAGGCTCTCAATGTGACAGACACAGTGTCACTGCTTCAGGTTTCTCCTGGCTTTGGTCACAATTAAAGTTATGAGGTGACACTGCCAAGTTGCCACTTGGCACCACGACAAGGCTTTTAACTAGGCAGAGCAGCCTTGAGGAAAAAGTGATTTGGTCAGGAGTTTCCTTTTTACATTCCAGCACCAAAGCCAGACTTTGCAGTAGAGAATTGAGTGACTTTTGCATTAGGAAAATGACACCCAATATTGGTACACAGAGAAGTGCCTTCTGACCAACTTCTCAGCTTGAAATTAGTGAAATGGACTGCCAATACCCCAATTTTTCTCTGCCTTCTCTGGTCAGCTGTCTATGGTATTTTTATACTCTTTAGCCTTGCTAAGCATCCATTCCATACCCATCACACCTTCTATGTATGGCCATTATGAAAAGAACATACTGTGGTATAAAATAATTTCCCTGATGCACTTTGGTATCATCAGCCAGCATTAGGGTGGCTTGTGTAACAGGAACTGCTACTGTAGGAACCTACTCTCCCTAATTAAAAGCAAGAAGTTTAGGGTGCAAGCTTTGTCCAATTCCCTCTGACCAAAAAAAAAGTGAGACTAGACATGTGGAAAGAAAGACAAAGCATGAATGCATTTATGTAGAAAATACTTGCACTTTTTCTTCTTCCTGAGTTGTTAGTATCAGATTTGGCAAATCCGCTTAAAGTCTGAGACAATCCTGTAAGAGGAGCTCAAGGGATTTTCTGATACCAGCTTTCTGGGCTTGTGCTGCAGATCCCCAACAGTGGAGCTTGTAGGTCTCTCTCTTTACCTGCTATCACTTTTAATCAAGTTTGTAGGGGGTTGATACCCCAAACCTCCACTGCTCTGTACTGCAAAGGGTTCAAAAGTTATTGTAGGAAGGCAAAGGAGGGGAGGTGCTGGAGAGAAGCGGCAAGGGACCAACAGGATGAGTGCAGGGCCTCATTTCCTTAGGAAGCCAGGCCAGAGTGATAAGACCGTTCAAATATACCCATTACAGATTTAAACACACTGTATAAACTTCAATACCCACAGCATTAGTTTCTCCAAAACAAATTCAGCAAAGATCACAGGTTCTGTACTGAATGGGCCTTAGTCTTTTGTTTTTCAGTGAAGCACCGTGTTTATTTTAGTGCCAAACAAAACTAAGATTATTTCCATATCATGACACCATCAGGGAGGAACTCCGGATTGTTGCCAACTCGCTAAATACACTGCATGAAGAATACAGCTTTGATCAGAAATTTGTGCATAACGACAGTTGTGTCACTAAGGCAAAGATCTTCTCTCAGTTATTTGAAAGATCATTTGCAACATTTGTCTATTTGCTGCATTTAAAAGTTATGATTAACTGTCCAGATTAAACTAACGTGAACTTATTTAAGACAAAGAATAAACAGTTCATGGGACCAAAAGCCAAGAGGAAATAGTGTATAACCTTGGCTCTTTCCTTTCTTCTTTTTTATTAAAAAAACCCACATCCTTTACATTACTTAGTCTTTATGTTCTCAAGTTACTGCTTTCATTTGCAGAGCTGGTACACAAAGAACTACTTTGAGCATAATCCTCAGTATATTTTAGGTTTTCAGATGCCTCAGAAAAAGTTCATAAAAAGCACAAAGCAGGAGTTTTTGCTTGGCTGGAGTGCTTTGAGTTCAGAACAGAAGTTCTCAATTACTGTTCCAATTCCAGAAACTCTGGTACAATTGATCTGTTTACAGAAATAATTATCAATGCCCTAAACTTCCATGATTTATGTTGTGTGCTCCTATCTGCTTGAGAAGGCACATATAGGATGAGTGTAGGAAAAAAGGGAAAGTAAAGTCACAGCACCGGGGAACTCACCTTGAGCATGACCAAGTAATCATCGTGCCGCTGGATTTGCAGCAGATTAGCTAACGCCATCACTCCAGCCTTGAAATCGGGATTATTCACTGCAAAACAAATACACTATTTTAACTGGCTCCAAAGGACATAATTTGCTTCCTGACTCTGTGGTATCAGCCTGTGCTCCAGAATGGGCAAGGCTGTGGATACACAGCAGTGAGCAACCAGTTAGTCACCATATAATAGAAGGGAGAGGCTCAACCCCTCCTGGTTGAGGGTTTGAGATTGGTGTGAGATTTAGTTTGTATCCTTTGTGCCAGGAGGCTCTATAACCAGATTGCACAAGGTCCTGGAAGCACAGACAACATTGTTCTTAATGCAGAACACATTATATAAAGGTGCTACAGGGCAGGAAAGCAGGGCAAGTCTTTAAAAGTCAACAGCAGGACAAAGGTATGCTCTTTTGTAAATATTTCTGTTACTTAGCTGCCGAGTAGAACTGCACCTGCTGTGTGAGGGCAAGATTAAAAGAATGAACAACTGATAAAAACAATTCTCAAATCACTATTCACACAGAAGCCATTCTTGGATAGCACTAAATACGTGAAATCCTTCATTTCAAAAGCTTTAAGCATGACGTTCAGAACTTACACGCATCACAGCTCTGTAACAACATTCAAAAAGCCTCACAGGGGTCAGGGAGCACATCCATGCAAGATGGGACAGGACATCAGGACAGGACATCACTGCATACTTACCATCCAAGTTAATCAATGGCTCTGCATTTTTTGCTGTATTGTCAGCATTTTTAACACCGTCAGGGTTAGAGTCCTTATACTTATCAGCTGTTAAAATAAGAAGCAAATATGATCACCATTAAGGCTAGAGACAAAAATAACAAGTTAAAATGGTAGTTTGAGTCATCTACATTTGGGGCATATGGCTTACACCCCGGAGCCTTATGGGCACAAAAGCTGCACTTTTGGAGCTCCTCTACTAAAGCCCTAGTAGGCTGTCAGCCTAGTGAGCACTTGCAACAGCTCCCATCTGCACAACACGTCTGTCCTGCTGCAGAGCAGGGCTCCACACTTCGGCAGGACACGATGCTCCACAGCCTTAAAGCAAAGCTGAGCAGTCTGCAGCTTGCAGCTCTGCTGTGCGTGAAATCCAGCAATGCAGATAACCCTGGAGCCACTTTACCTTAGCCAGCAGCGTTCTGATAAGACAGAATAAAACGCTTCCAGTGGGTGCCTTGTTTCACAGGCAAGAGCATTCCTGGGTGATCCACATAGCTGTTTTTCAAGCCTTCTACCTCTGCTGGCCCCTCCACGTTCATGGAGCCCTAAGTTAGAGGCAGATTCTCCAACCAGAGGGGCTGAAGAGCAGCTCTCCAAGCTGCAAACATTCACATCCCTTCCTTGCCATGGTCAGGGCTCAGCAGCAATCAAAGGTAATGGAAAACACTGCTTTGGCACCAATTTCGCTTTTAAAAGGTTTGCCACCAGTAACTATGTCCATATCTCTGTGCTCTCACTAAATGGAAACCAGTTTTTCACAACACCATCCTAGGTCCCAAGGGCTCAGGAGTCATGTCTTGAGAAACACAAGGCAAGAATAACTTACCAAAACATCAGTACTAAAAAAAACGCACATAATGCATTTCAGAATAAGCTGTTATAAAGACAATCCCATGGGAGAAAGGTACAAAAACATAAAGTGGGTTTTGCTGTATCCAGAATAGGAATATATTCACATGAGTAAATATTCTCACGTGTGATATACTCCTGCACACGAGTACATTCCTGCACTGTCCCAGGGGAGTTGAGCTGAAGAGAAGCAGCTTGTATCTGAATACAGTGCAAAACAAATAGGTGAAACACCTTTTCCTTAGACAAATAAATTTGACACAGTATTAATTAGACAAATACTAAAATAAACAGTGAAGTAAGTTTCCTTATGATTCTGAAATATTTAATAAGTTCCATCATACCGTTATCTCCATACTCGAGCCTAACTGCTAGTCCAAGAAGCCAGTCCACTGTTTCTTGTCGTTCCTGTATTTTGAAGGGACAGTTTACATCCTTCATATACTGTGGAGTAGGAAGAGGAAAAAAGAAAAAGGTGTTACTGCTGGGAAGGAAGCACTTGTATGAATTAGCGAGGAGCACAGGACCACTTTGCAAACAGTCTCCCCAGAACTGAAGGTCATTAAAAGATTATTAGTAAGAAGTACCATTACGCAGTGTCCTACTGCAAGATCTGATCCACCTGAGGCATTTCAGTTCATCCCATTCCAGTCAGCTTGATCCTACCCCTAACTTTTCAGGCAGTAACTGATGCTATGCACTGTCAGACTGACAGCCAAAGACACCAAAGATGCTCCTTTCTCTGTTCAATTTACACAGCAGCTGGAGGTTCGGGCAAGGAGGAGGCAAGAACAAATCAAGCAGAGCAAAGAGCTAAAGCAAAGCACCTAAAGCTTTCAGAAAATCAGTATCAGGTACAACAGAAACTTTAAAACACCTGGATAAAGGTCAGAGGATTATAGGTGGTAGGGGAGAAGTAATTTTTCCTTTCTTAGGTCATCATGTAGTGCTCAAGTGTTAGGGCAAGACGAGACTGGGCTACCATTTCAACTCCTCTCAGGCCAGGATACAGGACCTTGTCCTGGCACAACCTGCTGCCAAGAGCAAGAAGCCCAGCACGAGTGGAAACTCTGCTGAAGGGAGGGACGAGAGCTGCCACGCAGCCTCCGCTCCAGCAGCACCACCAGCACAGCAGGGGCTGGCACGTGGCGAGCAGGGAGAGCAATTCCCAGGGCCTGGGAAGAGCCACAGGAGGAGGGCAAGGAGGGAAGACCAGTGGAGAAACACCAGCTGCCACATGTGCTGCTGATGCCTCAACAGCAGCAGCAGCTCTGCCTTCACACACTGGCAAACATTCAGTTATTTACGTTCAGCATCTACGGGAATTATTATATACAGAAGCTTTATAACTTAAATTTGTGTCTTAAATAGCAAAAATACCTTTTCAAAGGATTTGGGCCAATCATCACTATGGATGTTTCTCAAGTTCCCTCGGTCTTCAATCTTGTAGTGCCTGATTTTCTGGTCTTCGAGCCAGACAATAAAATTCCTGAATTCCGTCTCATCTATAAAGGGAAACAAAAGATGAATGAACCAATATTTTAAGGAAAAAAAAATGTGAATTTTGAGGCAGCTCATTCAAAGGGAGTCTGGTGTCTTTGCAGGCTTTCATGTTTTACCATAATGAAAATGTATCTTCCACTAAAACTGTATTTTACAAGATAACATCTGACTAAAACTCAGCACTATGAGTGTTTCCTATTTTTCTGGTCACTTGACTGTCTACGGTCGACTGACTAAACTAACCAACAGGTTGTTGTTAAGTAAAGAAAGAAAAGCAAAACAATGACAGGGAGAATTTCAGTTGCTAACCCTGTTGTCTAGGCAAACATGTCACATGTTGCAATAACCCCCAGTCTTTCCTAAAAGACAATACACATACATCCCGTGACTCCGCAAAAGTATTTTTCCATTACTGTTGATTCAACATTTTACCATTTGGAGTCAGAATTCCACAACACAAAGCCTGGAGTCCAAACAAAAACATTAGCACAGGACCAAGTAATTGCTTTGCACCTGCTCTTTGGGGACAGAATTGATTTCTGGACGCTGTAAATCACAGCCCTAGAGAACTACTGCCCTCTGCCCCCATAGCAGCAACACTCTCTCACGCGGTGAGTTTTCATATCCCGAAGCTGCTTCTCCTGCATCTCAGACTGGGTTAAGGACAACATTTCTTCCCTGAGGGACAAGAATAATATTCCTACTGTTCGGCAGTGCCTTGAGCAACATAATCGTCCTATTTCTGTTGCACTATAAGAAAGAGAGTAACAATAAGCCTGAAAAAAAGCTTTCGGTACTAGAGAGTGCCAGAATCAGATTAAAAATAAATAGATAGATAAATAAAAGGTAGCCATAAAAAAAGTTTAGATCCCCTATAAAAGAAGATGCTGGTAGGCGAGCCCTTGAAGGAGTCAGTCTACCGGAAGCATTAAAGGAAAAACAGCCTAGAAAAAAACATGGCATAAAGGTTATAATTGATTACAATGGTTAAATGTGAATCTTACAATGCCCCTTTGGGGCAGTATCAGCAAAAATAAGGTTAAAAAAGGCCCAGCTGTGAGTGCTGGACAGCGGAGCGGCCGGTGCTGGGGACCAGCAGCCCAGGCCGGGCTGGTGGGGCGACGGCGGCGGCTCCGGCCTTGCCACGAGTAACGAGTTTAAGGTATTATTATTTATTAAAATCACAATATTAACTATAATTTTATGAAGTATGAACTAAGTATGAACTAGAGCGAGTTGTGGTTGAATCTTGGCCAGTGATAGCTGCAGAAATGCAGCCCGCAAGACGCTTTCCCTCGCCTTTTTTGTTGTTTTTTCCCCATTTTTCACCCCCGCCCCGTGTTCGAGACCCGCGGGTACCGGGGAAAGGCGGCGCGGGGAGGCGCCGCTCGCACGGAAACCGCCGAGCGCCAGCGGCCAAACACCGCATTAACAGGGGGGGAAAAAAACCCACAAAAACCCACGGAAGAGGCCGCAAGGCGGCGGAAAGGCCCGTGAGGCGGGAGCAGGGCCCCGCGCGGCGCCGGTAACGGGAGCCCCGCGGGGAGGCGCGCGGCCGCCGCTCACCCCTGCAGTTGAAGCCGGCCGGGTTGTGGTAGTCGAGCGCCGAGAGCTTGCGGCGGAACATGGCGCCGGGAACGGAGCGCGGCCCGCGGCGCCCCCGCTGC